>CM022492.1:3845364-3918904 GCA_011952105.1 Coreoperca whiteheadi | reverse complement strand
GATGACATACCTGTGGAGGTATGGAAGTGTCTTGGGGAGGTGGCAGTTGAGTTTCTGACTAGTTTGTTTAACAAGATCTTGGAGAGTGAGAGGATGCCCGAGGAATGGAGGAGAAGTGTACTGGTGCCAATTTTCAAGAACAAGGGAGATGTGCAGAGCTGTGGCAACTACACAGGAATAAAGCTGATGAGTCATACAATGAAGTTGTGGGAAAGAGTATTGGAAGCTAGGCTAAGGGCAGAGGTGAGCATTTGTGAGCAGCAATATGGTTTCATGCCTAGAAAGAGCACAACAGATGCAGTGTTTGCTTTGAGGATGCTGATGGAGAAGTACAGAGAAGGTCACAGGGAGTTGCATTGTGTCTTTGTAGATTTAGAGAAAGCGTATGACAGGGTGCCGACAGAGGAGCTGTGGTATTGTATGAGGACGTCTAGAGCGGCAGAGAAGTATGTTAGAGTGGTGCAGGACATGTATGAGAGCTGTAAGACCGTGGTGAGGTGTGCTGTAGGTGTGACAGAGGAGTTCAACGTGGAGGTGGGTCTGCATCAAGGATCAGCTCTGAGCCCCTTCTTGTTTGCTCTGGTGATGGACAGGCTGACAGATGAGGTTAGACAGGAATCTCCATGGACTATGATGTTTGCGGATGACATTGTGATTTGTAGTGAGAGCAGGGAGCAGGTGGAGGAGAATCTAGAGAGATGGAGGTCTGCTCTGGAAAACAGAGGACTGAAGCTTAGCCGCAGTAAGACAGAATACATGTGTGTCAATGAGAGGGACCCAGGTGGAACGGTGAGGTTACAGGGAGCAGAGGTGAAGAAGGTGCAGGACTTTAAGTACTGAGGGTCAACAGTTCAGAGCAATGGAGACTGTGGAAAAGAGGTGAAGAGGCGAGTGCAAGGAGGTTGGAACGGGTGGAGAAAAGTGTCAGGTGTGTTGTGTGATAAAAGAGTATCAGCAAGAATGAAAGGAAAGGTGTTCAAGACGGTGGTGAGACCAGCGATGTTGTACAGCTTAGAGATAGTGGCACTGAAGAAAAGACAAGAGGCAGAGCTGGAGGTAGCAGAGCTTAAGATGTTGAGGTTCTCTTTGGGAGTGACGAGGATGGACAGGATCAGGAATGATTACATCAGAGGGACAGCTCATGTTAGATGTTTCGGAGATAAAGCCAGAGAGGCCAGATTGAGGTGGTTTGGACACGTTCAGAGGAGAGACTGTGAATATATTGGTAGAAGGATGCTGAGGTTGGAGCTGCCAGGCAGGAGGTCTAGAGGAAGACCAAAGAGGAGATTTATGGATGTAGTGAGAGAGGACATGAAGTTAATTGGTGTGAGTGAAGAGGATGCAGAGGACAGGGTTAGATGGAGGCGCATGATTTGCTGTGGCGACTCCTGAAAGGGAGCAGCCGAAAGGAAAAGAAGAAGAAGAAGAAGAAGAAGAGTACCTTAATTAAATATCTGCATTTTTAGGTGGAAAGCCACCTTTGTAAACCATTCAATTTCTATATTAAATAAATACATAAATATGCCTGTGGAATAAATAAATGAGTCAATATGGTTCACTAAATAAATAAATAGCTTTTTATTTCATTGGACTTTTATTTCATAATGACACATTTCCATTTCTTACTATTTTGACTCAGTTATTTATTTCATATTGAATAAAATGGCATTCCATACCTTTGAGATAGTTTTTCACATTTGGTTATTGGTCCCTGATTCAGCTGATTCATCCTCTATGACATCAGGAAAATCAGACCTTTCCTATCTGAGCAGCCTACAAAAGTCCTTGTCCAGGCTCTTGTCTTGTCCAAACTGGACTATTGCAACGTGCTGCTGGTTGGACTCCCTGCTTGCACAATGAAACCTCGGCAGATGATCCAGAATGCGGCAGCAAGAGTGGTTTTCAATGAACCGAAAAGAGCACACATAACTCTTCTCTTCATTAGCTTACACTGGTTTCCTGTTGTTGCCCGCATCAAGTTCAAAGCGATGCTCCTGGCCTACAAGACCACCACTGGTTATGCACCATCATATCTTTGCTCGCTAATACAGACCTATGTTCCTGCCAGGTCCCTGCGCTCTGCAAAAGAACAACCTCTGGTGGTACCATGCCAAAAAGGAAAAAAATCACTCTTGCGCACCTTCTCTGAATCCGTTCCACATTGATGGAATGATCTGCCTGCTCCTACAAGATCAGCAGATTCTGTAGGCACCTTTAAAAAGCTCCTGAAAATACTTCTCTTCCGTCAACACCTAACTGAAAATCACTAACTCCTACTTCCTTTTTATCTCTTTTCTCAAAAAAAAATAATAATAATTAAAAATTTCATATCCTTAGCTTTGTATACTGTGCTGGGCTTTAACAGACTAGTTTTTGATGCACTTATGTATTTTGTTACCTTGTGTTGTTATAATTGTTTCCATTGTCTTCCTCATATGTAAGTCGCTTTGGATAAAAGCGTCTACTAAATGACTAAATGTATGTCTATTAGTTGTGTTCATGTAGTCTAGTATTTATAATTGTGTGGGTAGTTAGTAGTTAAATAAACATTTAGATCGAGACTAAACTGATTATTAATTAATTTATTTATTATTAGAAATTACTATCAAGATTTTCTCCTCGTTAAGGAGTGGTTCTCATATTAAAATGAATTTCACATAAGTTATATTCTGATATTTAATATGAACACTGATTTCATCCTGATAGCCGGAGGTTAGTGTCAGTCTGCTCTTTCCTCTTACCAAATTTAAGGTCATTTGATTTGTTCAGTTTAATTCAATTAAACTTTTAATTTGCTATAAGAAACATCTGAGTTGCTTACAAAGATGCCCCCCACCCTCACTTTGGACTATCACCCCACATCTCTCTGTTCCTGTACCCAGCGCACAGACAAAGACCCCAGTGAGTAAGCAAATCAAGCTTTGGTCCCCAGATACTAAAGCATTATGCAGGCCTGTTTTGCATACACAGACTGGGATGTGTTTAAAGCTGCAGCCACACGAGGACTATTATTTAAAAGTATGGTTAATATGTGACTGGCTACATCAGTACCAGCAGAGACACTATAGTACCCACCATACAGGTCAGAAAATACCCAAACCAGAAGACCTGACACAGGCTGCGTGCTCACTCTCTTATGTTCTTATCAGGCAATGAGGTGGAGAGCAAAACAGCAAAGTAGAGACTGCGAAAAACAATAAAAACAGCTGGAAGCCTACCAATTTACCACTGATGCCAGGCACATGCAGCAAGACCTACAAGAGATCACAGACTATAAGGGCACCACCACGGAAATAACCAACACCACCCTCTCACTAGCTGAAAAGCTTAATAAATTCTATTCCTGCTTTGAGACCTTCAACAGTGAAACACAGAGGAGTCTCTCAAATACTCAGAAAATGCAAGGCACCCCACTGACAGTCTCATCAGATGATGTACACAACGTCCCAGTCACCAAAAAGAGCGCAGTTACTTATCTGAATGACTGCAGGCCAGTTGCAAACACTCCATTCATAAAGTGCTTTGAGAGAGTGGTTCTGGCTCACATCGAGAGTAATATGCTTGAGTCACTGGACACCCTAAAATATGCGTACTGCCCCATCAGATCCACCTAGGACACTATCTCTGCAGGAGAAATTTACAAAGTCTGGTGACATGGTGTAACAACAACAACCTCTCTCTCAACACAGATAAGACCAAGGATAGGATAATGGACATGAGGAAGCTTCATCAGCTGCTTGCAGTCCGTGAGTCCAAGGTGGAGAGGGTCAGTAGCTTTAAGTTCCTGGGTGTTCACGTCAGTGATGACTTCACCTGGACAGGTAATATCCAGCTGGTCAAGAAAGCACAACAGAGGATGCATTTTCTTAGGAGACTGAGGAAATGCGGTATGTCACCAAGGATTCTCAGCAGCTTCTACGGTTTGCCTTAAAAAGAGAGCATCTTGACCAGCGGCATCACTGTGCGGTATGGGAACAGCGATCCCATGGTCCGCCAATTCCTGTAGAGAGTGGCTGCTGAGAAGATCGTCAGGGTGCCGCTACCATCTCTGCACGACATCTACCACTGCAGAGTCCATAAAAAAACCTGCAGCATCATCAAAGACTCCATCCACCCCCAACACAGGTTTTTTTCACTTATGCCTTCTGGAAGTGTGAAATGCAGGATTGAGGGACAGCTTTTATCCTCAAGCCATCAGACTGATCAACAGATCTAACCCACTGCCCCCACACTCTGCATACTGTATATTGTACATAGTGTTCCTTGTTTATTATATTTATTTCTTTATATGTTGTTTCCCTTGTAAAAGGAAGGGAACAGAGGGGAAACTTTGTATAGGAAAATAAAATGCTCTGACTTTGATTTGAGGGTGTTGCCTGCAGTGGGGGATCCTAGAGTAGCAGATGAGGCTGGGTGAGCAGGAGACGAGTAGGAGAAGAGACGTTTGAGAAATCGGACATCAGCTAGCTAATTGAGTTGGAAACAGGAACAGACACAGACAGAGGGAAATTAGGGACAGCTGTGACTTAGATCGGGTTGTTCACTAACCGGAAGAAAGAAAATAGTTCCCAAAGGAAACTGCTCACAACAAATCTGTGGATTATCTTGAGTAACCTGGTCATGATTTCTGAGAAGAGACATTGCTTTTTTTTGGCACTTTGAGCACCACAAGTAGAGTGCCATATAGTCCCATTTTATAAAAGAAAAATGCAGATATCTCTACAGCCGATAACTCCAATGGCAATATCTAGCAATGGCAGTTATATAAGTCATTTTGGAAGGCAATCATATGCACCATATTTTGTTTTGTTTGGAGGACTTGTTTGCAGATAACATATGGATTGAGGTGAAGTGATAACTTAACGCTTTCTGGTGGTTCAAGAAACCTTTAACACACAGATAAAACATTTGTGTTGTAATTTTATATTTACAGTAAATCAGTTAAATTTTGTCAATCAAGTCAAGTCAAGTCTGCTTTATTGTCAATTCTTCCACATGTACATTACATACTTACAGAGAATCGAAATTGCGTTAATCTCAGACCCCCGGTGCATACAGATAACACTAACAGTAGAGCCTAAAATCTAGATCAAATATAAAATATAAGCTAAAACTATACAATAAGGGAATATAAAAAAAAGACATAATAAAAAAATAAAATAAAAATAAGCTTAAATAAGAGCAGCGCAAGGCAAATGGCAGATAAAAAGATTTTAAGTGCATAAAAAAAATAGCTTATTCAGTCTGATTAAAGTGACAAAGGGCTTATTTTAATTAAACTGACTGAGGTGGTAGAATGACGTCAAATATGGTTGTAATGACGGTGTAAAGGTCTCCCTGAGTCATCCCTCATCTGACATCAGTTCTGTAGTCTAGAGATGTCTGGTAAAGGTTGCCAATTTTCTTTGTGATGCCCCCTTTCATTTAAGGTAACAGTCTCAAAATTAAAGAATTTATTTTTAAAAGCAAATTTTGCCGCACAGGAAGTTTAGACAGTAATTCTACGTGTGCCAAATCATTCCAAGCCTCCAGCTCCATCTTGCTTAAATTCAACATTTTACTAACACTGTTCCTACGGGGAGCTGCCTCAACAAGTAATATATACAAGTAGTGCAAAGCTAATGAAAAGCAACACATCTGCACACAATGACACACATGGCTTTAAGTTCTCTTTATTCAAATACTATCAAAGACAATACAGATGGAGGAATCCCCAACACACACAGCAACGCTTAAAACAGTATGTGTTCACTGGGACGTGATGGAAGGACTTTGTTTTAGAAGGCAGAAAACAAACATCTGTAGAGCACAAGACCTTTCTGGGGAAAGAATTGCTTCATTCTTTACATACAGTATGTCTGTGATGGACCGTCATGATTTTGAGATGCAGTTGTATTATCTGCAGCGCAGATCTGTCGGCGTAGAAGGACAGTCTTTGATGCCATTATTGCAAGATATATAGCAATGCATCCATCCATTTACACCAATGACAGCAATTTAATAGCTCTTTGCAGAAGCGAAAAGAGAATAAAAATATAAAAAATGAAGACAATCCTTTTAGTTTCATGCATGGCTCTGCGGTACTGAGACATTGTGATTTTAAAATGAATATGTATGTGCAGCAGGGAGTCGTCCTTATATTAAAATGTTCACAATCTGCTAACTTTCTCTTCTACGGCTAGTTGTTGTAACCATGTCAGGCTCAGGCTGCTATTAATCTGTGAAACTTTGGTGTTCGTTGCTGAGTTTTGTAGATATCAGCTGTAGGGATGTCTGCCTTTTTGGAATAGAATAGAAGTAGATGGCACTTAGCTTGTGGTGCTCAAAAGGCCAAAAAAATACATCTGAAAAACTCAACAGCAATGTCTCTTTCCAGAAATCATGAACTGGTTACTCAAGATAATCCACAGACCTTGTTGTGAGCAGTTTTGTGTAGGAATTATCGGTAGATAGAAAATATTTCCTACATGAAACTGCTCACAACAAATCTTTGGATTACCTCGAGTAACCGGTTCATGATTTCTGGAAAGAGATATGTATTTTTTTGGCCCATTGAGCACCAAAAGCCAAGTGCCATCCAGTTCCATTATATTCCAAAAAGGCAGACATCTCTAAGGCAGATATATCCTGAACTCGGCATCTCACACCTAAACAGCACTACAGACAAGAAATTTTTGGGGGAAATGTTTCTTTAAGCTTTTCAGCCCTTAGATCCAGCTTGCACACATAGCAACACACTTTCTAATGCATCTGAATGATTAATATGTTGTTTAAAGGCTCTAGCCGCACAATTGCTGTTGTTTCTGCAAGTAAAAAGAATGTACAGTGCAGCAGCCTCTACATGTGTGCAGACGCTCTACAGTAAGTGAACAGACTACTGTAGGGGTTTCAGCCAGCCACCTAATTCTGCATTACATAAGGAACTGCTGATACCACTATTGTCGTGAAGACACACGAGCAAATCACTGTTTTAAAATGTCAAAGGGCTATTACTGAATTCAAATGTGGGATGTTTTAAATCCCTTTGCATTAACAAGCTGATTACTGGTGTCATTTGTGCCCCGTATAATTACCTCCCTGTCAAACACCCTGCTCTTTCCCTCACATTTATCTTTTATTATGTTTGTTTTTCGTCTGTTCCACTAACACGAGCTTGGCATGGCCTTATGAAAGATTAAGGCCAAAATGATTCCTTGGTCTACTGACTTTGCAAATTGGTCATGTCACTGAGCACTTCAGATGGTACTGAGTCAGCAGAAGGTTATGTGGCAAGAGGCGCCTTATAACCTGCATAACCCAGTTTTCCAATTATGACTCACACAAACAGCCTCAGAGGTATGCAATTACATTGCTCAATTTCAGCTCAGTTGACTTAATGTATTGGCAGATTAACTGGAAGGATTGCAGTTGTTCGGAGGAAGGTTCTTTCCCCGTCAGAACTTCAATATGAATTATAGCTGCTGCGTAGCAGTGAGTTGGGGCTGGCATTTTGAGGAGGAAGAGGAGGACGATGAAAAAAGGAAGAGGAGGAAGAGGAAGACAAATGACAAATACATGAGGTTCGGTTACCAGAACTGTCCAGACCATAATTATTTAAAACTTCTTAAATTAAAATATCTTTGAATTACGTGTCTCTAATCCACACAGAACAATGCCTGAGGCGGTATTAGCATGTTTATTCTGCCCCACCCAGAGCTTGAACTCACAACCTTAGACACTAAGGGCAAGTTGGTAGAGCTACTGGCCAAGCGAGAAACCATAGATGACTTCACAATATGACTTAGGCAATCAGAAGGGTTGCATGTGGAGACAGATTTCAAACTAGTATCAAAAATTCAGTTATCAAGACAACATTCTAAAAATTTGTGTTACATAAGGGACAAACTAATGTTTAAAGAAGCTATATTTCCATTGACTGCAATAGTTTACTTGAGGATAGAATTTTAAATACAGTCAAAAATTATTTTTATGAGATACAATTCTGAAAATTAAATCTGCCATGACATCAGAATTTTGTCTTTTTCTTTCATGAACACTGGAGACTTACTTAGAAAAATTTGTAGTAGCTGTTGACAGTAAAACCTTTTGATGCAATTTTGGCTCAATTTTTGATAATTCAACATGGTAGCATGTATGACTGATTTGTTATGAATGTTCAAAGTTTTAAACACCATCAGGACTATTTGCCAACAATGCCAGCTGGGAAAGTATGGCATACGTGCAAAGTTTCGTTTATTTTCAAGCATGGGAAGGCAAATTTCCTCAGAAGAAGAAGAACAAGAAACAAGCAGATTGCCAGCATTTGGATGCCTCTTTCATATTTAACTAGCAAGAAGCTTTTGAAAATACACCACATGCACAAATCACCATGTTGTTGTTGGACTTGGGAGTCCGCCTGGGGATTTAAACCACAGAACTTTGCATTTCCAGAAACAGTGACTTAATGACTGCACCACTGGGAAAATATGGTGTCCACAAACCTTTTCACAAGTTGAGGCAATGACATCACATGTGCAAAACAGTCAGACAAGTCAGTTGGGGATAGAATTCTGAAAGAAATCACACATCATTCTTCTGGTACATACAGTACTAATTACCGTAAGACACTGAACGACTCATCGTTACATATGTGAACACCATTCGAATCATGTGATACCTAGTATCCAAAAATGTCCGTCAATTTTGCTACCATTTGAATGACTTGTGGAGATGTTAATTGAGCAGTGAGGTAGGTAGAACCATGACTCAGAAAAGACTTGTGTAAGAGTATTGATGTCAACTAAGTGCACAAACTTTTTTTTTCAGCGTTTCATAGTTTTATAGTTTCCACTCAGTAAAATGTATATGATTTTTGGAAGCTTTGACTGCACTACATGAAAACGTGAGTTCATAAACCACTCCCCTTTTTGCTAATTATGAACACATTTTATACAATCAATTGAACATGACCGTAGAACGTGGAAAAATTATCACTCATAGCAGCATTTTCTTGTTTTAAAATGTACTGTTTGTTTGTGTTTGGGAGATGACAGCAGTTTGAATTGTGAATGAGGCCTGTACTACGAAGCAGGATTTGGGGTTAGCGAGGTAACTTCAGGTTTAACCCTGTCTTTTCAGGGTTACAGAGGTGGTTCACTTCCTACCAGTTTACATCGTCATGGTACCTCATGCTGAACACCTAACCTGCTCCAGGTCAGGGATTTTTAATACCCACACCCAATGAGAGCCAATCGCACTGCCTGACCCGCAAAAGTCAACCATCCGGACCAACCCGTAAACCGCCAACTGTATGCATTATAGTAGCACAATTGTCAAAACCTAGTTTAAGGTGCTGATCCAGCTGCTGGGAGTAACTGGGAGCAGTCCAGAGCCCTCTTTCTCCACTCCCAAAGTAGTAGAGAGATCTACACGAAATAAACAGACACATTTTTCCAAAGTGTGTTCTTTATTGTTGAATAGTAGTAGTAGCCTTAACAATGAATAGTAGCCTACATGTGTAGGCCTATACTGTCTTTTTTAGCCTAGTGTTTGGCTGCACTGTGTAGAAAAAGAATGGAGTCCACAGTTCATCCGCTTCAAGCGCACGACCAGCTGAGTGGAAAGCACGCTCACTGGATGCACTTGTTGATGGAATGCACAGCACCGATTTAGCCAGCGTGGAGACGAAGAGAAGGTAGACTATTGCACACAATGTTTCTGAAGTTGCTGCTTTGTCACCTGCCCAAACCGGTGATATACTCTATTAAGCTTACACGAACCAGCAGATGCGTCGACCCGTGCATCACTACTGCTGATATTGATCAATCGGTCTGATTAAAGTGACAAAGGGCTTATTTTAATTAAACTGACTGAGGTGGTAGAATGACGTCAAATATGGTTGTAATGACGGTGTAAAGGTCTCCCTGAGTCATCCCTCATCTGGAGTTTGGTGTGCTGAATAAAAAATAAAAACGTTTGTTTCACACTGCTTAATTTGCAACTGAAAGAATAAGGCTAAAATTATCATACACGCCATAAGAATATATCTAAGCAACATATTAATTTAATGGAATTCACAAATCTCCCTACCTTCTTGTAACATATTTCTCATACATTTACTTTAATTCATAACTACTGAGTTACATTATAGGCTACTTTATTCTTGATGCTGTATTGAAGTCTTAAAATGCTCCAATTTAAGTTTTAATTGTCTTCACATTTTATCCATGGGTGTTTTTATTGATGGTTTTTAATAATTAATTGTTTTTATTCCTCTTTTACTCCCTATATTATTAACTGTGTATTTTGTTGTTGTGTTTAATGTGTTAAGTACTTTGTACCATTGGTTCTGATAAGTTTTATACAAATAAAATGTATTATTACTTAGATCTCATAATGATGGGTCACTTATATTATAAGCCTATTTATTTAGTCATTCACAGAATTCAGCATTTTTTTGCCGGCTGTCCTTCCTGCATTAGGCAACTGTGTCGCTTTCAGCCTGGAACTTTATCCCTGACCTGTCTGGTGTGCTCTTTGGGCTTTATGGTGCTGTTTGTTAACTAATGTTCTCTAACTAATTCCTCTGAGGCCTTCACAGAACAGCTGCATTTATACTGAGATTAGATTACACACAAGTGGACTCTATTTACTAATTAGGTGACCTCTGAAGCCAATTTTATTTAGGGGTATCAGAGTAAAGGGGGCAGAATAATTTTGCATGCCACATCAGATTTTTTCTTGTAAAACATTTTGAAAACCATGTATCATGTTCCTTCCACTTAATAATTATGTGAAGGCTGTAGAAGGCTGACTCAGTACCATCTGAAGGCTATAGTACCACTTTTACCATCTGAAAAAAAAAAAGATCTGAGTGATTTCATTAGGGCACCCAGCACCGCTGGTATTGGACAACACGATGCGTTCCATTCATGGTTCCCAGCCCATTTGGGCTTGGACTGCTGTTGGGACTCAGCGGATGAGTTCATTCATACGGTTCATTTTAAATGAACTTTTTTTAAAGGACTGCATTCCTTTTTCTCCCACAATCCCTGAGACAGTGAACACACCAGTGACGTCAGATGACGTGTGTAACTGCAGCTACACTCCAATCTT
The DNA here is from genome assembly GCA_011952105.1 of Coreoperca whiteheadi. Taxonomy (NCBI): domain Eukaryota; kingdom Metazoa; phylum Chordata; class Actinopteri; order Centrarchiformes; family Sinipercidae; genus Coreoperca; species Coreoperca whiteheadi. Next base: position 3,907,810 of record CM022492.1, on the reverse strand, counting down.
TTTATGCACACCCGCCCATCTTGATTTAGCGTTCTTTGATTCACGTTACCTCCAAGCAGCCACACACAAACACACACACACACACACGTACACACACACATCTTTTGTCTGTAGTTAGTGTATTTAGTTAGTCTTCGTATTGTGTTTTTGTTTTGTTTACCTTTGTGTATAAATGAATGTGTTTAATTATGCTGGTCTCTTTAATATCTCACAAGAGTGAATACACAAGAACAGTTTCTACCCAAAGGCCGTCATTCTGATGAACAGTTAACAGCAGTCACATTAACATCCACTGTATCTGTACATTTCTCCCATGGTTTATGTAAATATTAATATTCTTAAATCTACGCACGCTGTACATACCAGAGATATACTGTATCCATCTACCTCATGTAATAAGCTACCTGTTACATTAATCATATTTATCTCAGCATCATTTGCACTCTGCACCATTGCACTGATTGTCACACTGCCTGCTGTCTATGTACATAGAGCACACAGAAAACCGGAGTCATATTCCTTGTATGTGTACACATTCCTGGCCAATAAAGCTGATTCTGATTCTGATAATTTGCCAACCTCTTCTATGTTTGAATTCCAAATCCTTTACGTACTAGCTATTAATGGTAAGTTTGGGTTATAGTTATACATAAAGACTATTAATCTGAGTTCCAAATTAATAGTTTAGTGTATTTTGAGACTCAATCAATTAACTGTCTAGAATTTTCCTATATAAGGTGGTGCCCTGAGGTTTTTAATAATTTAAAGCATTATTTATTTATCATTATCCTGATAGACAAATCCAATTAATGGTACTGCCATGTGAACTATATAGTTATTAAGGCATATTAAGTTGAATCCCAACACCGCTAATAATTGTAATAGTGGTTGTCGAGCAGGAACATGGGGGCAGTAAGATCATCTCACAAACAATCTACAATACAAAAAAATATATATTGCTACAAGGGAACCAACCATCACAACACCCACGGCTGGATATTGAATTCCAGGAATGATCAATATCAGAGCTCCCATTTTTTACACCAAATAAACGGATATCCACCTATTCCAAATAAGTTCACACCAATATGACACCATCCGGCTTTCAAATTAAAAATAAACCTCTAGCATTCAACTAATGGAAAAAAATCAAGTTTTACACATCTGGAACATTTATTTGAAAACCACTCCCTTATACCATGTGAAGCACTAAAGCAAAGGTATGATATCTGTAGTAACAGCTTCCTGCAATACTCAAAACTAAAATATTGCTTAAAAAGTAAAATCAGCCAAACAATACTCTTCTACCATCTCCACTAATTGGAGGAAAAGTCTCCTAACAATTGCTAAGAAAACTATTCTACTCAACTAGCAAACTAGACATAACCTCTCAGTAACCCAGTGGCTCCACCTATTATCCATACACATTACGTTACAATGGAAAGCCTGAAGGCATCCTTTGCTGGTGAAATCAATTGTCAATAAGCTGCCAGCTGCTGCTAGTAACAAGGTTGAGGGCAGTTTGCAACCTAAAAATCCAAAACAACTAAAAAGACCTTTAGAGATGAGGGGCACTGCAGAGTTGGTGATAATTTTCTGTACATTTGTCACTACAAGCAAACCCTGTCACATAGTTATTTGATCCCCATTAATATATAAATATATTGAATAAAGCAGTTTTAAAAGAGAAAAATAAACAACATCTATAAAGACAATAGCCTGGAATTACATGTTTGAGTGGGTAAATCAGCTCTTAATGCTGTAGAAATGTCTCAAGAAATGACAAGATGCTTGGTATGTCATGCAAAGCAAACAGGAAGTTGAAACAAGACCATAAACAGGATAAAATAAATGAACCACCTGTCCCTTAGTCACCAACTGTACATTTTGAATGAGTATCCACATAAATATTTCTTACTATTTCCTACATTCACACAATCTTCTATACAATCTGAGAATAATTATGCAGTTGAGTTTTTCATAAAGAAGGTCATTGTGGTAAATAAAAATGTGCCTTTTAATTGTTGCCCATGGTGAATGACAAAAAAGGTAAAAGAAAACAGAAAACATGACACTCCATTTCCTTACATGTATCCCTTGATAGCTTGGAGGCACTCTATTTCTTACAAGATGCAGACTGGCATAAACACCTCTGAATTGCAACAAAGCCTGTTATGCATTCCTCAATCTTGTGTTGAAGCTAGTCCTGGCTTTTGCCACACTCCACTGACTACAAAATTGGACCATGCACTAAAAAATTGCTTTGTTAGAAAGAAGTATGCAAACAAAAAAGAAGGGACTTAAGATTTTGTGTGGTCCGATGTTTTAGTCAAGAAAGTGTCAATTGGTGGTGAGCTACGACGGCTTGAGTTGTTCACAAATTTGTCAATTTGTGAAGCTCAACAACAATAGCAACATTTTGGCAGCTTTTCTGGCAGCTGAAATGGCTCTGACAGGAATTTGGATTGGATGAAGGAGTCACACAAGCAAGATGTATAAATCCTTTGGAGCAGGTTCAGTTTTCAGCAGTGGTGGACATAATTAGTCAAAGTATAGACCCATCTTTTAAATATTATTAAACTACACTTGGACAAATGCAGAGGGTTGTGTCAGGAAGGGCATCCGACGTAAAACACATGCCAAATTAAAACGGCGAATCATGACAATGACTTCCATACCGGATCGGTCGGGGCTTGTCCGCACCCGGGTGCTGTTGACCTACAGGGTACCGTTGGAAATTGGATTACTGTTGGTCGAAGATGAAGAAGGAGAGGAGGAAGGTGTGTTCGTAGGCAGAGAGAGAAGAGGAAAGCTAAGAATGTAGGACTGACAGTAGGGACTTTGAATGTTGGGACTATGACAGGGAAGGCTAGAGAGGTTATCGGCATGATGCAGAGAAGGAAGGTGGACATACTGTGTGTCCAGGAGACCAGGTGGAAAGGTAGCAAGGCTAGAAGCTTAGGAGCAGGGTTCAAGTTGTTCTACCATGGGTCGGATAGGAAGAGAAACGGAGTAGGAGTTATCCTGAAAGAGGAGTTTGTGAGGAATGTTCTAGAGATGAAAAGAGTATCAGACAGGGTGATGAGCCTGAAGCTGGAAATTGAATGGGTGATGTTCAATGTCGTGAGTGGTTATGCCCCACAGTTAGGATGTGAGTTAGAAGAGAAGGAGAAATTCAGGAGTGAGTTAGATGAAGTGATGCAGAGCATCCCCAGAGGTGAGAGAGTGGTGATTGGTGCAAATTTCAATGGGCATGTTGGCAGTGATGCCGGTAACGCGTTACTTTAGTAATGTTACTTTAGTAATGTTACTTTAGTAACACGTTACTCGAATCCGACCACTTTTTTCAGTAACGAGTAATCTAACGCGTTAGTATGTCAAAACCAGTAATCAGATTAAAGTTACTTGTCCAAGTCACTGTGCGTTAATATTTCTTTCATTTTCCTTAATAAAAACATATTTTTGCTTTCTTCTCGCATCTCGGGGAGTAAAGTCACGTATGCGACAAGTCATATTTTCAGCATGAGGACAGTTCACGTCACGTGTAGTAACACATATCACGCAGTGACACAAACGGAAACAACAATGCAGGGAGGAGAGAGATGCATGTTTTCTAGCTGGAAATATAGACGCTATTTTGAGTTTGTGTCAGTTAAGAATGGCAATATTAAGATTTGTTGTGTTATCTAGCTACAAAAACACTACGTCAAATGTAAGGAAACCTTTGGAGTCGCAGCACTGCTTGGTAAAACTTACAGAACAAGTCCCACCAAGTGGTGTGAAGCAGAAAGCAGAAGCTCCCCCACTATCACAACAACAGCTGGACTTGTAAAAAAAATTATTGTAGTTAAGTGAATTCAAGAAAGTCTGGCATTATTTTATTTTTTATAAAAATGTATTTTTTCAGGAAATACTTAAAATGTTTGGAGATACATCGTTGACATTAGTGTTAAAAATGCACTTTCAATAAAGTGAGTGTTGGCAAAACCAGCTGTCATTTTTATTTTGAGGTGGCGGGGTGTTGTCGGCCGAGGCTGAATGTAACTAATAAAGTAATTTGTAATCTAACTTAGTTATTTTTAAAATAAAGTAATCTGTAAAGTAACTAAGTTACTTTTTAAAGGAGTAATCAGTAATTAGATTACTTTTTCAAAGTAACTGTGGCAACACTGCATGTAGGTGAAGGGAACAGAGGTGATGAGAATTTGATGGGCAGGCTTGGTATTCAGGACAGAAGTGGTAGTGTGTAAAATGACTGGTGGTGAGGAAGATGAAGAGGACAAAGGCAGAGCAGAGGACGAAGTGGTGGAAGTTGAAAAAGGAAGAATGTCGTGTAGTTTTCAGGGAGGAGCTGAGACAGACTCTGGGTGGTCAGGAAGTGCTCCCAGATGACTGGACCACTACAGCTAATGTGATCAGGGAGACAGGTAGGAGGGTACTTTGTGTGTCAGCTGGAAAGAGGAAAGTGGACAAGGAAACTTGGTGGTGGAACGAGGAAGTTCAGGTGTGTATACAGAGAAAGAAGTTAGCAAAGTGGGACACTGAGAGGACTGAAGAGAGAAGACAGGAGTACAGGGAGATGCAGCGTAAGGTGAAGGTAGAGGTGGCAAAGGCCAAACAAAGAGCATATGAGGACTTGTATGCTAGGTTGGACACTAAAGAGGGAGAGGTGGATTTGTACAGGTTGGCCAGACAAAGAGATAGAGATGGAAAGGATGTGCAGCAGGTTAGGGTGATTAAAGATAAGAATGGAAATGTATTGACAGGTGCCAGGAGTGTGATGGGAAGATGGAAGGAGTACTTTGAAGAGTTGATGAATGAGGAAAATGAAAAGGAACAAAGAGTAGAAGAGGTGACTGGTGTGGAGCAGGAAGTAGCAAAGATTAGCAAGAGTGAAGTGAGGAGGATGTTGAAGAGTAGGAAGAGTGGAAAGGCAGTTGGTCCTGATGACATACCTGTGGAGGTATGGAAGTGTCTAGGAGAGGTGGCAGTTGAGTTTCTGACTAGTTTGTTTAACAAGATCTTGGAGAGTGAGAGGATGCCCGAGGAATGGAGGAGGAGTGTACTGGTGCCAATTTTTAAGAACAAGGGAGATGTGCAGAGCTGTGGCAACTACAGAGGAATAAAGCTGATGAGTCATACAATGAAGTTGTGGGAAAGAGCATTTGTGAGCAGCAATATGGTTTCATGCCTAGAAAGAGCACAACAGATGCAGTGTTTGCTTTGAGGATGCTGATGGAGAAGTACAGAGAAGGTCACAGGGAGTTGCATTGTGTCTTTGTAGATTTAGAGAAAGCGTATGAAAGGGTGCCGACAGAGGAGCTGTGGTATTGTATGAGGACGTCTGGAGCGGCAGAGAAGTATGTTAGAGTGGTGCAGGACATGTATGAGAGCTGTAAGACCGTGGTGAGGTGTGCTGTAGGTGTGACAGAGGAGTTCAACGTGGAGGTGGGTCTGCATCAAGGATCGGCTCTGAGCCCCTTCTTGTTTGCTCTGGTGATGGACAGGCTGACAGATGAGGTTAGACAGGAATCTCCATGGACTATGATGTTTGCGGATGACATTGTGATTTGTAGTGAGAGCAGGGAGCAGGTGGAGGAGAATCTAGAGAGATGGAGGTCTGCTCTGGAAAACAGAGGAATGAAGCTTACCGCAGTAAGACAGAATACATGTGTGTCAATGAGAGGGACCCAGGTGAAACGGTGAGGTTACAGGGAGCAGAGGTGAAGAAGGTGCAGAACTTTAAGTACTTAGGGTCAGCAGTTCAGAGCAATGGAGACTGTGGAAAAGAGGTGAAGAGGCGAGTGCAAGGAGGTTGGAACGGGTGGAGAAAAGTGTCAGGTGTGTTGTGTGATAAAAGAGTATCAGCAAGAATGAAAGGAAAGGTGTTCAAGACGGTGGTGAGACCAGCGATGTTGTACAGCTTAGAGACAGTGGCACTGAAGAAAAGACAAGAGGCAGAGCTGGAGGTGGCAGAGCTTAAGATGTTGAGGTTCTCTTTGGGACTGACGAGGATGGACAGGATCAGGAATGATTACATCAGAGGGACAGCTCATGTTAGATGTTTCGGAGATAAAGTCAGAGAGGCCAAATTGAGGTGGTTTGGACATATTCAGAGGAGAGACTGTGAATATATTGGTAGAGGGATGCTGAGGTTGGAGCTGCCAGGCAGGAGGTCTAGAGGAAGACCAAAGAGGAGATTTATGGATGTTGTGAGAGAGGACATGAAGTTAATTGGCGTGAGTGAAGAGGATGCAGAGGACAGGGTTAGATGGAGGCACATGATTTGCTGTGGTGACCCCTGAAAGGGAACAGCCGAAAGGAAAAGAAGAAGAAGTCCTTGCTTGAAACTGTAATGCCGCCAATAATAATTTCAGCTGATCCTTTGTTGTCTTAACCCTAATATTTATCAACTAAACATGCCTAAGGTTACTTGATGTTACATATTAGCCTATTATAATGTATTATAAGAGCCTTATTCTGTCTTCACTCCACTTTTTATAGCCTCATGAAGTGTTTAAACTCTTTGAATAGCTAATAAAACAGGAAATGTAATTATGTATGTACTGTATACAATAAAGTAATAGTAGTAGCTTACAATAAGGTAAAATGCAAGCAGAAATGCCCTCTCTCCCCCCAAACAGAGGACAGTGTGTCTGTCTGTTAGGGAGAAGAAATAGCACATCTCTTTTTCATGTCTCTCACAGACAGGCAGACAAAAGCCAGCCCTGAGATACAAAGATTACTGAAATGTATGGACATTCAACTTGTGATTTTAGTTTACTATGTCATTTACTGTTACAGATATATGTATGTATATGCCTATACATAGAGACACGTGTATGTGTATTTTCATAACAGTGTTGTAGGTCTAACATGTAGGTTAACATTATCAGTGGACAATATTCCACTTTTATGTAGTACCTTCCAACAACTGATAAGACAAGCTTTAACATGGGAGAATTACACTTAAAACTTTATTAATACATCAGAAAGAATGAGAATAAGACATGGTGGGAGGGGGGCTGAAGTATTGCGCAATGGAAACAAATAGACATAAGACTTTAAGATAAGTGTAAACTTTTGACTCGGACACTCTGATTCTTACTTATCTTCTAGGCTGCTCTCCAAAACCAGTGGATCGGAATCCCCCAAAAGCGGGGGAGTATGCAACAATGCCCGACTGAATCCCAAGGCCCAGAGGCCTCAACTGATCCAGAGAAGAAGCACATGGGAAAATGCAGATATCTAACAACTCTTAAAGAAAGAAGCCTGCGAAAAGGAGGTTGAGACCTTTTTGAGAGCTAAAAAGACAAAGTTAGAAATGAAGAAACCTTGGACTTTACGCACTAGCAGGGTTGCCAACTGTTCCGTAAAATACAGAGTTTGCCATAATTAACTAACTAATAATTAATTAACTAAAAGACGTGTTCCGTATTGAGCTGATACGGGACACGCTTTTGTTCCGTATTTTTGAGGATCAATTCAGTGCAAGTCGATGGGTGAGAATATTACAGGTTAGACTATTAGGACAGAGGGATTTGTATGAGATAAAGGAAAACCTCCTGCTCTGTTGTCCCACAGCCTGTCCATCATGTTGTTGCTCTAGTTAAATAGAGAAGCAGGGGGAGATACATAGAAACAGCTCTCTCTCTCTCTCGCTTCTGTGTGTACCTTTACAAAAGATTGCCTTTTCGTCGACGTTAAGCATTGTTTTTTTGGCAATCATCAATGCTGAATTTACCTTAAGACCCTCTTTATTTATAAAACATCTAAAATAAGCAAGTTCACTACGTGAGTGCCTTTCTACCACAACGAAAATGTAGGATTTATGAATAAAGTTTGGTGAGTAGGAAGAAAACACTACTCTTACTTTTTACAGTCACCGCTAATTAATGTCCTCTCTCATCCCACACTGGATCATCATAGGTCATTTCCATTTTAGAAACCTGGCAACCCTATGCACCCGTAACGGCTGCCGTAAGCTGGCAGAGGGGAACCCAAAAGTACGACTCAGAGACAGACAATCAGCAGTAAAATAGATTTTACGTAGGTAGCAGAAGGCCAGGTCGAAACCAGGGAGTCAGTCCAATCAGGCAAAGAAATCCAAACAAGAGGCAGGCAAGAGATTGATAGTCCACAGGAATCAGGCGAAAGTCGCAGAGACAGGATATGAATGCTGGAGAGCTAGGCAACGAACACTAGACAATCTGCCAGAGGGCAGGTGAAAGGTGCTGGACTAAATAGTGAGGGCTCATTGGGTTGGATGAGCTGCAGGTGAGGAGATAGGCGGGGCTAACAGGTGCAGGGGGGGAGGTGAAGGCCAGGCAGGAGGCAGAACTAAGGTCTGTAATGACAGGAGAGTTAGAACTGACATGAAAACAGAAACAAAATAGTGTTATGATTTAAGGGCTGGGCAAAATCGCCACCCCCGCCCCCCGGGGACCACCAGGATGGTCAGGATGGTCTCAGTGGAAGTCCCTGACGAGAGACCAAGATGCTGCAGCCACACACGTTGTCCAGGGGCATAATGGGGTGCCGGAGTGTGGTCTGCTGGTAACAGTTAGAGAAGAGTAGAAGGGTGGAACGAGCTTGCATCCAGGTGCGTCGACATTTCCAGATAAATGCCTGGACTGAGGGAACACTAGCCACACATTCTTACTCAGGAAAAAGGAGTGGTTGGTACCCCTGGGAGCACTGGAAGGGAGCGAGTTCAGTAGCCGTACTGGGAAGGGTGTTGTGGGCGTACTCTATCAAGAGGAGTTGTGTGGATCAGGAGGAAGGGTTGCGGGATGTGAGGCAACATAGGGCCATTTCCATCTCCTGGTTCATGCGTTCTGCCTGACCATTGGTTTGAGGGTGGAATCCTGATGACAGACCTACCCTTGCTCCTAGGAGTCTACAGAACTCAGACCAAAAACAAGAGGTGAACTGTGGCCCCCGGACCGAGACCACGTCATAGGTGAGGCCGTGCAGGTGGAAGACAAGATTAAGCATGATTACTGCTGTTTCTTTAGCTATGGGAAATTTGGGTAATGGAATAAAGTGGACAGTCTTAGAAAATCAGTCCACCACTGTGAGGAGGACCGTGTTACCGTGAGATGCAGGCAATCCAGTAACGAAGTCCAACAAGATGTGAGAGCAGGGGCGATGCGGGACAGACAGTGGCTGGAGAAGGCCAGGCAGAGCTTGGTGTGAGCCCTTGTGCTGGGTACAGCTAAGGCAGGTGGCAATGAACTTAAGCCAGTGTCTCCACTCCTCTAGTGGCAACTTCACTGCCAGTAGCTCCCGATTTACGATGTCATTATTCCTCTCCGCAGGGGAAAGTTTGCGGGAGAAGATCACAGGGATGGATCGTCTGGTCTTTTGCTGACTGTTGCAGAAGTACGGCTCCCACTCCAGTGCCTGAGGCATCCACCTCCACAGAGAACTGATGGGCTGGGTCTGGAAAGTTAATAATGGGAGCAGAGGTGAAAAGTGTCTTTAACTCACCAAATGCTTCTTCCACAACTGATGAACATCAGAAGGGGATGCTCTGGAAGGTGAGTGTGGTGAGCAGCGCAGCCACAGAACTGTAGATTCTGATAAAACGACAATAAAAGTTGGCAAATACCAGGAACCGCTGCCACTCTATAACTGCTCTGATCCACCACAATGAACCGGGTGCTAGTTCAGAGTCTGGAGCTTGGAGTTGGTTCAACTGACAAACCTTCTAAGAACTGGTTTGTCTTTCCACTGGCTACAGAGCCAGCACAGAGCCAGGTCTTACGTGACTGTATATTATTGTGATTTAGCAACTATGTCTCATTCGGAGGTACCATTATGTTGGGGTTACACATGGCAGTACCGTTAGTTAGATTTGGCTATCAGGATCATCAAAGATAATCATAAATAATGCTTTAAATTAATAAAGACCTCGGGGCACCACCCTTAATAAAAAGGGAAATGATAGCCAATTAATTAATTCAGTCTCATAAAATACACTAAACTATCAATTTGGAATTCAGATTAATAATTAAATCAATAACTATAACACAAATTACCATCAATAGCTAGTAGGTGAAGGATTCCTAGTTCAAACATAGAAGAGGTTGGCAAATTATTCACTCTTGTGAGACATTAAAGAGACCAGCATAATTATACACAATCATTTATTTACAACTACATACAATTACAGACAAAAGGTGTGTGTGTGTGTGTGTGTGTGTGTGTGCACGAAACGTGGGCCAACAAAGAATGCTAATTCAAGGTGGCGGGAGCTAGACAAAGGGACATTTAAAGATGGCGGTAAGCCACCTAGGAGGGTTGACTCGCTAGGGGGGGTTAGCACAAGCGTGGCCTCTGCTGGAGGCCAGCTAAAGGTGTATTTGTGTACTAGCAGGTAAAGGAGACCTGTTGGCTAATAGTGCCTCGTTAAAAGTAGTTAGTGGCATGCAAAATACCCTGTGTATAACATCATTCTAACATCAATTTAACAACAGCTACGGATCAACAGATTTTAAATTAGGCTCTGGTGCCGAACCAGCACCAGCTCTGCCTTGGTGGAAAAGGGGTAATAGTGACCACTTGGTGTATTGAAAGCTGTCTTCCACTCGTCCCCCTCCTTAATGCGAACCAAGTGGTAAGCATTTCTAAGATCTAGCTTAGAATAAATGGTGGCCCCTTGCAACAGCTCAAAAGCAGATGAGATAAGAGGAAGAGGGTACCTCTCTGATGTACTGGATCATGGCTGCCGTTTCTGGGGCCGACAACGAGTAGAGTCTCCGCTTGGGGGTAGACATGTACAGGAGTAAGTTTCTAGCACAATCGTAAGGTTGATGTGGTGGCAAGGAGGTGGCTCGGGTCTTGTTGAAGACCTCTCTCATATCCAAGTATTCTTTGGGAATGCCTGTCAGGTCTGGGAAATCAGAAGGAGTAGGCAGACTAGGAGTAGATGAGTGAGTGGATCTTAAACAGACAGAATGACCCTACTGAAGGATAGTTCCTGATGACCAGTCTATGTGTGTGTCACCCTTTTAACTGAGTAGTCAAGAATATCTAAGTATCTATTAGTCTGATGAGTAGGGAACCAAAACACAAAAACCAATGTCTAGGTCTACACAATTAGGGTTTGATTAGCTTAGGTTCTTAAGGAGATTGGCAATGGCAACTCTGCATAGAGTTAAAAGAAACCTCCAACCACAATACATATGAAAAGGGATGAAATGTATTTTGGAAATAAAATATTAACCTTGACAGCGTTTGACCCTTTACACTTCCAAAAAAAAACATGGGCCTGAACAAAACAAAACAATGTTCCACTTAGTTCTGGTTCGATCTACCTAAGTTTACCTTTACCTTTAAGTTTCAGTACTGTTCCTTTAAGTGTCCTTAAGCGCACTAGTTCACAATGTCCATTTCAGTTTAATGCAATTATTATTCACTAGTTCTTCGGTTAGTATTTAGAATCGGTAGGGTTAGGGTTCAGTTACTCCCTAGTTTGATGCATCACTTATTATGTGGTATCAGGCCAGAAGTAGCAAATAAAACATCTGAGATCTCAAGTAAAGTAGGAAAAATTAGCAACGGGATATGGAACGTCTTCTGTAGACAACTCAGGTGGCATCCGGTCGTTGGGGTAGCACCAGCTCAGTCCTTACAAGTGGACTCTATCAATGAAAAGAGAGCAATCCCTTCAATTTACAAAATAAAATAAATGATCCACCTAAATTAACTACTCTTGTATTACATTTGCATAAAAAAATGTACTGTCTTCTGTCTTCATATCTGAACAGTTATTAGCCAATAAACAATACAAATACATCAAAAGAATAAGTAGGGATGCCCAGACTTCCCTCTCCCCAGACACTTCCTCCAGCTCTTCCAGGGGAATACAGAGGCGTTCCCATGCCAGCCAAGAGACATAGTCCCTCCGGCGTGTCCTAGGTCTTCCCTGTGGCCTCCTCCTGGTTGGACATGCCCGGAACACCTCCCAGGGAGGCATCTAGGTCACCTCAGCTGGCTGGGGCATCACCGAGCTCCTCACCCTATCTCTAAGGGACTGCCCAGCCACCCTACGGAGAAAACTTATTTAGGATGCATGTATCCGGGATCTTGTCCTGTGGTCCCCAAACTCCCTCTAGCACCCAAATGCACCTAGAAATCCTGTCCATATATATAATGAACAGGACCGGTGACAAAGGGCAGCCCTGCCGGAGCCCAACATGTACCAGGAACAAGTCTGACTTACTGCCGGCAATGCAAACCAAACTCCTGCTTCGGTCGTATAGGGACCGGACAGCCCTTAGCAGAGGGCCCCGGACCCCATTCTCCAAGAGCACCTCCACAGGTTGCTGCAAGAGACACTGTCGAATGCCTTCCAGATCCACAAAGTACATGTGGACTGGATGGGCAAACCCCCATGAAGATGATCCAGTGTTCCAGCGATCCAACTCACCAACAGGTGGTGATCAGTTGACAGCTCCACCCCTGTATTCACTTCGAGTGTCCAAGACATATGGCTAGAGGTCAGATGAAACAACCACAAAGTCGATCATCGACCTTCGGTCTATGGTGTCCTGGTGCCACGTTTACTGATGGACACACTTATGCTTGAACATGGTGTTTTTTTATGGACAAACTGTGACTAGCACAGAACTCCAATAACAGAACACCACTCAGGTTCAGGTCGGGGGGCCGTTCCTCCCAACCATGCCCCTCCAGGTGTTGACGAGTCCCTGGTTGGAGCACTTTCCAGCACCCCTCCCAGAGACGCCAAGAAGGTCGGGTACTCTACATTGCCATTTGGCCCGTAAGCACAGATAACCTGTTCCCGACCCAGAGGCACAGGGAAACGACCCTCTTGTTCACACATGGCAGCTGAGCTGGGGGCTATGAGCAAGGCCACACCAGCCCGCTGCCTCTCACCACGGGTAACTCCAGAGTATTAGAGAGTCCAGCCTCCCTTGAGGAGTTGGCTTCCAGAGCCCAAGCTGTGCATAGAGGTGAGCCCGACTATCTCTAGTTGGTATCTCTCAACCTTCTGCACAAGCTTAGGCTCCTTCCTCCCGGTGAGGTGACATTCCCTAGAGCCAGATTCCGTGTCCAGGGATTGGGTTTGCCGAGGCCGCCGCCTTCGACTGCCACCCAATCCACATTGCACCGGCCCCTTACGGTTCTTCCTGCAGGTGGTGGGCCCACAGGAGATCGGCACCACGTCGCTCATTAGGGCTGGGACCAGCCGGGCCCCTTGGGGTAAGACCCAGCTACCAGGCGCTCGCATGCGAGCCCCAACCCTGGGACAATTCAATTCAATACAATTTTATTTATATAGCCCAAACCACAAATAAATTTTTCCCTCAAAGGGCTTTAGAATATGTACACACGACACCGTCTGTCCTTAGACCCCCCATTCAAATACGGAAAAAAACTCCCCTCAAAAAAACCTTTTTACAGGAAAAAAAATGGAAGAAACCTCAGGAAGAGCAACAGAGAAGGGATCCCTCTCCCAGGACAGACAGACATGCAATAGATGTCATCTTTATAGAATAGATTACAATAGACAACAGAAAATCATAGTATATACAATTATGATGATGCATAGTACATTGTAAAGCATTAATGACAATGATGGATCCAGAAGGACAATTAAGCAGCTTCAGGGGTTGCCCACTAAGTAGAATCTGTCATTCACTCACTTATTAATTGTTCCTCGCTGTGTTCATATTATTCATGTTTGTATTTATCCGCTCATTTGTGTGTAGTAGTATAGTTTGTGTTGTCTAGTAGTTATTGCCCTGCGTGTGTAGTTAACAGTTAAATAAACATTTAAAAAGCATTGGTTATTGTGTGTATGAAATATTCCAGTCACTGTCCCGAGACAAGAACTCTGTAGCACCTTCATATCCAGACTAAATTGATTATTAATTAATTAATTAAAATGCCCCATTTTAAAATGAATTTACTGAGTTGAAAACTGTTCAATAAGAACGCTGATATTCTGATAGCCTGAAGTAAGTGTAAACCCACTCTTTACTCTTACCAAAATTAAGATAGCCTGATTTGTAGACCCACCAGGTTGTTATGTTTCAAACTATTCCTCAGAGATCTGAATTTCAACGCACAAATTAACTCTGTAGTAAAAGCAAGCTTTTTCCAGCTACGCCTTTTAGCCAAAGTAAAGCCTTTTCTGTGCCACAGTGATCTGGAAAAGGCAATTCATGCTTTTATCAGCTCACGCATTGATTATTGCAACGCACTCTACATTGGCATCTCACAGTCTTCACTCCATCGTCTCCAACTAGTACAGAATGCAGCTGCTCACCTTCTAACCAGTACATCTAGACACAGCCACATTAGCCCAGCCCGGTTCGGTACCGTGTTGATTTTAAAATTTTTATGTTTGCTTTTAAAGCTCTAAATGGCCTTGCGCCACCTTATTTATCAGAGAGCGAAACAGAGCCCTCCGGTCGGCTGACCAGATGAGGCTAGTTGTTCCGAGGTCCAGGTACAAGCAGTGGGGCGATCGTTCATTTGCTTTTGCTGCTCCTAAACTTTGGAACACTTTACCTAAAGACCTGCGTGTTCTTACAGACCTGGCCCTGTTCAAGTCCAGGTTAAAAACACATTTATTTAGACTGGCCTTTAACACACTGTAGCACTGTGGCACTTTGGATTTTATTTTTGTATTTTGTGTAACTGTTCCTTTGGTTATTGCTTAATGTATTATTTTATTATTTATTGTAGATGTTCTTCTGTTTTAAATGTAAAGCACCTTGGTCCTCCTTTTGGTTGTTGGAAGGTGCTATACAAATAAAGTTTGATTGATTGATTTGATTCAATATGATCAGTTTAATGCATTTAAATCTTTAATCTGCTACAAGATGAATTTTCAGAATCAACCCTAAGAATGGCTCCCAAGTGGGAAAAGAAGATAAAAGAAAACAGTTGGCTGTCAATCCCACGTTCTTTTCTCTCATATCCAGGATCTCAGATTATGACTGGATGTATTAAAATCTACTAATATTGATCATATAGAAGCAACCCGGTGTGTAGTGCATTGTCTTGTTCATAGTGCAGACGTATGCATCCTCTTTATGGCCTACTCTAAAAATACCTTGTGGCTTAAGAATATGAAAATATTTGGCTGTAAAAAAAAACGTAAGCTTTACTTTGAGAAGCCAGTTATTCCTACTTTACTTTCAATGTTTGAACATAAACTTATTTTTCTTCTATATTGATGCAAGATAGAAGAATCGACCAAAGATCTTAACACAAGTCAGTGTTTTACAACCTCACATGAAGCTACTGTTACTTCTTGTGAGGTTGTTTCTACATTGTTCAATTTCTCACAACTTTTTGCAGTTTTCTTACAGCATAGTGTTTGTTATTTTACACTTCTTGAGTCCTTATGTCACTGTACTGTTCCTCTGGTAAAGTAATCAGTGCTTAATACTGTACGCTAATGTGTAGTTGAAAGGTTATATGTTTGAACTACGTTCTGCTATCCCATATATTATATTTGAGCGCACTGTAAATTGTCTGTAGGGATCCGATATATTTTAATGGATCAGTATCTAAAAGAAGGCACACCACCCAATCAGCAACAGGAATATAACAGGGGCCAGCTAGGCCTGTAGTTGGAGGGCTACCACGTATTCATAGAACTGGAGTTAAATCCAGAGTGGGACGCTGATTTGCATATCCCTGAGATACGACAGCACAAAAATGTATGTGGAAGACCGGGTCACAGACAAGCAGATGTCCTTTACCAACACGCCCCTGAACAGGGTGGCCAATGAGACAATGACATATTCAAGCCTTTAAAACACGAGTGTAAAAATATAAAATACCTAGTGGAGTGCGTTCTGAGACCGACCGGCGGGATGCGACCTATTGCCTCATAGCTCTTGAGAATCATATGGCAGAAAAACTCCCTGGGCTCGCGTATCATGGCAGACAAAAAGCCGGTCAGATTTCTGCAGGCTAGCTGTGTGGTTCACACACTCAGCGTAGGGTTTGAAGGCGTCCCTCCCCCTCTGTCTTCATAGAAATGATGTCCAGGCTTGCCTGCTTCAAGAGCTCAAAGGGTATGCCTAAGAGGCCAAGGTGATCAGCAGGTGCGCTGGTGTTTTAAAGTACGTATGTGATTACTACCATGATTGCACAGTAAGTGCAAAGATCTGTCTCAGGGTGCAAAGGCTTAGCTTAGGTGGGGTTAACTGGTCCAACAGCTCCTCTGCATTTTTGGGTAAAAGAAAAAAAGTAATTTATCTGTTCACAGGGATGGAAGGACTAGAATATTATACTCAAATAAAATTACTGTTACATAAAATAATTTTTACTTAATTAAAAGTAAATGTACTCATGTAAAAATTTACTTAAAAAGATAAAATTAAAAAGTAGGTCAGTAAGAAGGTGATATGATACTACTGTTAAATTAAAGAACACCTTGTTTAGCCTGGCAAGATAGTCTTAAAATATATAAGAAGGCCCTCCGTAATGCCAGAGCAGCCTACTACTCATCACTAATAGAGGAAAATAAGAACAACCCCAGGTTTCTTTTCAGCACTGTAGCCAGGCTGACAGAGAGCCACAACTCCATTGAGCCATGTATTCCTGTAGCCCTCAGCAGTAACGACTTCATGAGCTTCTTTAATGATAAAATTTTGACTATTAGAGAGAAAATTAATCACGTCCTGCCCTCAGCTGGTGCCAACCGATTTTCAAGCATAGAGGCGTTGGAGGGAGCTGTGAAACCTGATGTGTACTTGGACTGCTTCTCTCCTGTCGACCTTATTCACCTAACGTCGACAATTTCTTCATCTAAGCCTTCGACCTGTCTCTTAGACCCAATTCCAACTAGGCTGCTTAAAGATGTTCTACCATTAGTTAGTACGTCTTTTGTAGATATGATCAATTTGTCTTTACTGACAGGTTATGTACCACAGTCTTTTAAAGTAGCTGTTATTAAACCTCTCCTTAAAAGCCCACACTCGATCCAGGGGTTTTAGCCAACTATAGACCTATATCTAACCTTCCCTTTATCTCTAAGATCCTTGAAAAAACTGTTGCTAATCAGTTATGTGACTTTCTAAATAACAATAGTATATTTGAGGATTTCCAGTCAGGTTTTAGAGTGCATCATAGCACAGAAACAGCACTGGTGAAAATTACAAATGACCTTTTAATTGCATCAGACAATGGACTTGTCTCTGTACTTGTCTTGCTAGATCTTAGTGCTGCATCCGATACCATTGACCATCAAATTCTATTACAGAGACTGGAACATTTAATTGAAATTAAAGCAACCGCGTTAAGCTGGTTTAAATCCTATCTATCAGACCGATCTCAGTTTGTTTATGTTAACGATGAATCATCCGAGCACACCAAAGTTAGTCATGGAGTTCCGCAAGGTTCTGTGCTTGGACCACTTCTATTTACTTTATATATGCTTCCGTTGGGCAATATTATTAGAAAGCACTCCATAAAGTTTCATTGTTACGCAGATGATACCCAGTTATATTTATCGATTAAGCCGGATGAAACTGATCAGTTAGTTAAACTTCAATCATGCCATAAGTACATAAAAACCTGGATGACCAGAAATTTTCTGATGTTAAACTCAGACAAAACTGAAGTTATTGTACTTGGCCCCGAAGGCCTCCGAGACTCGCTGTCGGCAGATATAATTGCTCTAGAGGGAACTGCCCTGGCCTCCAGCACCTCTGTGAGGAACCTAGGAGTTATCTTTGATCAAGATCTATCCTTCAACTCCCACATGAAGCAAACCTCACGGACTGCCTTTTTTCACCTACGTAACATTGCAAAAATCAGGCACTTCCTGTTTCGAAATGATGCAGAAAAATGTATCCATGCATTTGTTACTTTAAGGCTGGATTACTGCAATTCCATATTATCAGGCAGCCCGAAAAAGTCCCTTAAGATTCTCCAGTTGATTCAGAACGCCGCAGCACGTGTACTGACAGGAACTAGGAAAAGAGATCATATTTCTACAATATTATCTTCTCTGCACTGGCTCCCTGTGAAATCCAGAATAGAATTTAAAATCCTTCTCCTCACCTACAAAGCTCTTAATGGTCAGGCACCGTCGTATCTTACAGAGCTCATAGTGCCTTATTACCCCACTAGAACACTGCGCTCTCAGAATGCAGGGTTTCTTGTGGTTCCTAGAGTCTCCAAAAGTAGAATGGGAGCCAGAGCCTTTAGCTATCAAGCTCCTCTTCTGTGGAATCAGATCCCAGTTCGGGTTCGGGAGGCAGACACCATCTCCACATTTAAGAATAGGCTAAAGACTTTTCTCTTTGATAAAGCTTATAGTTAGGGCTGGCTCAGGAGAGTCCTGAACCATCCCTTAGTTATGCTGCTATAGGCCTAGACTGTCGGGGGACTTCCCATGATGCACCTTTCTCTCTTCACCTCTGTCCTCCTCTCCATCCGTATGCATTCTCATCCCATAAATGCATGTCACTAACTTGACTTCTTCCCTCTCCCGGAGTTTTGTGCTTTGTCGTCCGTCTCTTCTTTCTTACTGTCACTTTCAGCAGGTATTTCAGTGTCCGGAGATGTATCTGGATCGGTGACTATGGCGACCTGCTGGGGCAGTGTTGCTGTGTCTATGGTGCAGGGGACTCAGGTCCTGCTCGTTGGGCTCCACCTGGAGCTGCTCGGTTGTCCGTTGTCTCGGTTGATGCTATAAATCTATTCTGTACTTACGACATCTATTGCATGTCTGTCCGTCCTGGGAGAGGGATCCCTCCTCTGTTGCTCTTCCTGAGGTTTCTATCATTTTTTCCCCTGTTAAAAGGGTTTTTTTGGGTAGTTTTTCCTTAATCGAATCGAGGGTCTAAGGACAGAGGGTGTCGTATGTTACAGATTGGGAAGCCCTTTGAGGCAAATGTGATTTGTGATACTGGGCTATATGATTTGAATTGAATTGAATTGAACTTTAGGCTGCAAAATGCATTTCAATGTATACAACAGTGGAATACTGTCACGCCACCAAGCCCTAATTTCAGCCTGTGCATACAGCTGATTATCAATCATAAGCAGTGCATGTTTTGAATCTGGGACATGGAAATGGTTTGGAAATTATTTGTCAGATCGGACTTGTGTTCATGTAGAGGGTCAAAAATCAGATTTTCTTAATATCTCTAAAGGGGTCCCCCAGGGGTCTATTTTGGGTCCTATTTTGTTATCCTATTTATATAAATGACCTGGGTAATGACATTCAACCAAAAAAACACTTTTGTGCTGATGATACTATTATTTATACACTTGCTCCGTCAGTAACACAGGCAGTCCAAGAACTTCAAATTGCATTTCAGTCATTACAGAGAGCCTTTGTGAGCTTAAAATTGGGTTTAAATTTACAGAAAACAAAGTTTATGATTTTTTCAAGGGCTCATTCACAAGTACTTGACCCTCTTAGCATCTATACATCTGATGGTAAAAATATTGAAAGGGTATCATCATACAAGTCCTTGGGCATTTGGATAAACGATAAGCTTTTGTTTAATGTACATATTTTTAATCTAATCAGAAAACTCAAAGTGAAAATTGGCTTTTATTTTAAAAATAAATCTAATTTTACATATCATGCTAAAAAGAAACTTGTTGAAGCTACCTTCCTAAGTGTTATTAGGTGATATATTATACATGCATGCAGCCTCCTCCATTCTAAGACGTCTTGATTCAGTCTTCCATGCTTCATTATGCTTCATTACAAATGCAAAATCCCTTACTCATTGCATTCTTTATGAGATGGTTGGTTGAACATCACTAACTATACAAAGAAAACAGCATTGGTACATTTTTATTTTTAAAGCAATGCTAGATAAACTTCCAGTGTATCTTTGTACTCTTCTTTGTGTAAGTTCTGGCAGTTACCGTTGCGCTCTTCAAAGAGTTTGCTTTTAAATGTACCTAGAGTTTTTACTGAACTGGGAAAATCTGCATTTTCAAATTATGGACCTTTAGCTTGGAATAATTTGCAAAAGATTTAAAATTGGAAATTGGTGTCTATCGGTGAATTTAAAGGCATCATAAAGACAGTGGTAATGAAGGCATGTGATTGTTTTTGTTGAGAGGATCTGATGTATTACTTTTTCTTTTTCTTTTGTACTTGTATTTTAATATGTTGTCAAACTGTATGGCTGCTACCTTGGCCAGGGGCCTCATTTATAAAGCCTGCGTACGCACAAAACGGGGCTGGAAACATGTACGCCAGTTCCCACGCAAAGGTTGTGATCTATAAAAAACAAACTTGACGGGAGAATGTACGCACATTCTGGAGACAAAGGGAATTGGCGACACAGATGGTGAGGTCGTGAACTGAAGTTAGATTGTAGAAAATAAATGTGAGAAGAACGATTATAAGAATTAATGACATTTAATTTTCACTCCATTTCATACGTTATATACACATTATCATGAAGATTAACTCCAACAGTGTTATTTGTGCCGATTATTTTAGGCTATATACATCTAGTAAAATCCAAAAGTAATTCGAAATTTATTCAAAAAAATAAAATAATAATAATAATCAGAGCTGCCTTACGGTCACATTGTCCACAAAGGGAGCGCAGGAGGAGATGGGGCGACTACATGTGATACAGAATAGCTTGAAATACACTTTTATTAGAGAACTGCAGAACACAGTGTAAAAACGAAATATTTTCCTTAGTGTACCTATATCATAAATGTCAAAGTCTGCAAATACAGTCATGAAGAAGCATGTGTTCACTATAACATCTTCGTCTTACACTCAAATGTACAGCATTAATGATTAAAGATCTGTTTAACCTCTGTGGTTTCAGTCACGTCAGTGTCTCCCTCCTTTTCAGACACAATCCCACACACGCTGACCTCCCAAATTATAGCCGCTATTTTGCTGTCCACTGATGTGAGATCAGCTGTACTTGGGCCAGAGGACAGTTTTCTCTTTAATTCTGCAACTGTCCGTTCTGTCCCACTGACACAATTGACAGCAGAAGCAATACTTTGCCACTCACACAGCTTCTTTTTATTAGTGACTCAACTGCTGTAGCCACCAACTAACAGTTTTCCGAGCCTCCACCTCCCCTACAAGTGTTTCAATCTCAGTGTCTGAGAAATGACATTTTTTTCCTCTTTTCTCACCTGTCGCCATTATTCAAATTAACAGAAATACACGTTGGATTAATTAATTGGCGGTTCGCATGCCAGTTTTCCAGGTATATATAGGATTCCACTCTCATTTACATGCCGATCAGCAATCATGAGGTGATTTGCATTGACTATGGTTTAAAATGGGCATGTAAAGGGCGGGATATGAGGCTGGTTCACGTACGCACATCTGCGGATGATCTGTGATTTATAAAGGGAACATTGCTTACAGGTGTGCGTACGCACGGTTTTACAAATCTGAATTTTTTTTGGCGTACACCATTTTTGGCTTTTGGCCGCACATAAACTTTTAGTAGGGATCCTACACACAGTTTTATAAATGAGACCCCAGGTCTCTCTTGTAAAAGAAATTTTAATCTTATTGAGACTTCCTGGTAAAATAAAGGTAAATAAAAAATCAATATATTACAGAGGTTGCATGATGCATTAAGGCATATACATTAAATAACCCCTGGCATTTTAAATTGTTGCTTACATTTTTTCTATAACATAATGAGAATATTTATCAAACCGTATATCAGGTCTCTATTAAGAAAATTATGAGGTCATTGGGTTAGTGCATTATAATGAATCAATTTATGTTTCAACATTATGGAAAACATGATTGCCATTGTAATTATAATATATATTGGTAGCGGTTATACATTTATATAAATGAAGAATATAACATTTATATTACTTGTATATATATATATATTTTTTTTTTTTATTCTAATTCTTAATAGTTCTTATTATGCTCTTGGTCGGCTGTAAAGTGTAAACATAAAGATTGGGGTGGGGGGTGCAATGGATTTCAGTGGACTTTCTGGGGCGTTTTCAAGCTAAAAGAGGTGTTAAGTTGCTCTTAAAAGAGAAATTACTCAGGAATCTTGGGAAATAAATTATTCAACGGACACAGTGGCCACAGTTCATCAAAAGTTACAAAGATTTGCTTCAAGACAGTGGTTCCTTAAATTACATGTCCACATCTGACCTCTCACAGCTGTTGGCCTTAGTGTGGACATACATTTGGTTACAGATTTATTTTATATATTTCTTATCCCTTTATCCCATGTCTTGACCCCACAGATTTATCTTTGGATCCCTCAGGGGGGCCTGAGCCCAAGGTTGGGAACCACTGCCTTAAAGTAAAAGTTTATATTCATGTCTCCAACCAGAATAAACAAAGGTCATTTTAGATCCAAAGCCAGACTTGGAATGAACATTATAGCTGTATATGACTGATAAAGTATGTATGTGACTGTCTTTTCACTCTGTATTTTTCCTGTTCAGTAGAGTCAAATTAATTTCCCCTGCCCTTGAACTGGTTCCCTATAGTTACTGAGAAGACATTTTAAAGAAAATGAAATATGAAGTATGGACCAAACCCAAGATCAGGAGAAAAGCAAAGTGTCTCTCCAGCATCTTTGTTTCCATGGTACCAAACGGCTTTGAACATGCCATCAGGACACATTGATAAACACGCCCCAGGCTTTTTCTGGACTTTATTGAATTACAGTGTGCATGAAGCATTTATTATGCATGTGCCATGGTTTCCCTTGGCTCAGATAAAATATACTTCAAATATTGAAAACTGTCCATGATGCCTGTTGGTTGAGAATCAAGTTAAAAGCCTTCTGGCAGTCAGTTCTGATAAAGAAGCTAAATAATAAAGGAGTCGAGAAGCAGAGATATAGAGTGGGTGCATTACGTTGTTGCTTTGGCAGTCTTACATCAACTTAGCCTCCCAAGTCCAAGGAATGATGTAGCTCCAATTCAAGGGCCACCTGCTGAAGTTCAGGCTCTGGGCAGTCCACAAAAGACTCCCCATGGGTATGAATAGACAGCTCATACAGTATCTGAAGAAGGAGACATGAAAGACAAGCAGGGAGCATTTTCCAGGGACAGAAGAATAGGAGAAACAGAATAGGAGAAACAAAGGAAGAGGCACCTGAAGGCTAAATGGGGGCCAGTCAGTGTGTTCCCCACCAATTCCAAATAACACCAAATAGTCCAGGCAAAGTGGACTATTTGTAAAAGATTTTTTTGCAGCTTAGATAATTTTTATGAGGTGTCCAGAACAACATACTAAAAGTCCTAAGAAATCCTAGTTGAGGAAATATGTAAAATTTTCATCAATCCAAGATGCGTGTCAGTAAGGCCAGACAACAATTGTTACGTCTCGTAGTAGGAGAGGAGGAATGAGGACCCAGATGCAGACTATGTAGATAGAAGGTAGAGCATTTACTCAGAGCCTCTGGAGGAAGAAATCAAACAGTGTATTAAACACAACAGTCGCATAAGCAGATGGAAGTCGACCCAACCAACTCTTACAAAAATCAGTCAATCAAAATGAGATTCTATAAATCCTGAGACTGTTTGCAGAAGTGCATTTAACATTCAGAAAATGTAATAAGTCCAAAATGAAGTTGGTCTATAACAATACTTTAAATTGTGAAACTTTTGAAAGTTTGCATAAGATAAAGGCATTTAACATTCATAAAAAATGCAGTACGTGTTAAATACAAATAGTCTTCCTGAGCAGAGAACAGTCGAGACAATCAGTCCAACAAAATTAAGTGGGCCAATATCAATGCTTTCAGTCCTGAGAGTCTGTGCTCAAAGTTTCCTTAAGTGTATAAAAAAAAGACTGAACAGAAAAATTATTTTGGAATGCCGCAATATGGTGACTAGTGAGTTGTAAAAATGATAATGAAAAGGAAATGCACAAAACTCAAATTTTTATGGCCATTATAGAGTCTTATTCCACTGAAAATATAGAACTGAGGCCTGTTTGTGTTTTGTAAATTCTCTACTTCTAACATCACAAGTCTTTGAACAGTCAAGACTATCATTTCTCATAATCCGTCCGAAGAAATAAAGTGGGGAAGATCAGTGTTTTATTCCTTTCTCATTCTCCAAATGAACTGTTTTAAATCCTGAGACATGAGAAACTTGTTACAGTCTGTAGCTCAGGATTTTTTTTCTTAGCCCATGTACTCGAGCATAGTCTGATCTGGATCCCTTTCAGGGGAACTTCAACGTTGCATCAGCTGATGCTATGGGGAACGCCCTCAGTGTGACGGTCTCTGCATCTCTGTATCAACTTAGACCAATCTTGATTGGGTTTAATGTCAACACGTGACGCACGCCGGTGGAACCGGAGGAACAAAGGGAGCGGGCTTCACTGTTGTTGTCAGTCTTCTGATCTTCAGCAAGCACTCTGGGTCTCTGAGAAATGGCAAGTGTGAAGCGGTTTTGGCAGTGTGTGTATCCCTGCCCAAGCTATATTCCCAACAGTGACACACATGAGATGTGTGCGAGCTGCTTGGGAAGAAAGCATGCACTAAGCAGCCCTCGAGGGGGCTGGCTGTGTGCATTGCAAGCGATTCCCGGTTAGGAAGCTCCGCTCTCGGCTGCAGCTTTTTGAGGAAGGCGGCCAGCTCTGCTCCCCACGGGGTAAGGAACCAGCGGCTGCTGAGGCATCCTGACACCTGCACTCCTGGGGCTCGCTTGAGCACGAAGGTGAGACAGCTTTGGCTCTTTCTTTACCTTCATCCGCGGGTTCTTTCTCCCACTTTTGGGATCTGGAAGCCCGCACCGAGTCTGCGGCTTCTTCCGCCCTGGAACGAGAGCCCGCTCGTCGAAACTCTGGTTCCGAGGAACTGGATGTGTTCGGAGCGGAGGGCGGTGACATGGGTGGCTCGTCAGCCCAGTCACCACAATATGAGGAGCTGCTGGAGGTGGTTTCTCGTGCTGTGGCTAGGCTCAATATTGCCTGGCCAGCAGAAAAACAGGACGCTCGTTGCCGGAGCAAGCTCGACGAGCGTTTCCTTGTAGACCCACCTCCACGCCCGCGTCGGGATATATCATTCTTTCTGGACCTCCACACTGAGGTGTCGAAGTCCTGGTCCAGGCTGTATTCCGCATGGCTTTCTAGCCCGACTGGTCGCCAGTGTGCTTCGATCAGCGGGCATAAGGAGAACGGTTATGGCTGTATGCCAGGTATTGAGGAGACGCTGGCGGCATATTTATCGCCGGAAGCCACGTCCTCCCTGAAAACCCAGATGTTGGCTACGAAGCCCTTACTACCTCTGCTTTAGTAGGCAAGGCTTACATGGCAGCAGGTCAGGCCGGAGCATGTCTGCACACCATGGCAATCTTGCAGGCATACCAGGCCGATCTGCTTGATGACCTCAACGACGGGGGGCCATTGCATCTGAGAATGTGAAGGAGCTTCGCCGTGTGACGGATTTGTCGCTCAGGACCACGAAGGATACGGCCCGAGCTATCGGTTGGTCCATGGCCCTGCTTGTGGCGACAGAGCATTAAGGGTAGGGATAAGACCTTCCTTATAGATGCCCCGCTTTCGCCCGTTGGTCTCTTCGGGGAAGCAGTCGGCTCAGTCGTCGAGCGCTTTAGGGAAGTACGGCAACAGGCTGTGGCCTGTCAGCGGTTTATCCCTCGTCATAAGAGGTCTCGGGCAGAAGCTGAGGGTGGACCACCTCAGCCTTCGACATACCCAGCGTGTCGCACTGGGTTTTGCGCACCGTCCAAAAAGGTTACACTCTTCAGTTCCAGTACCAACACCCGGGATTCTGAGGGATCCTTGAAACAAGGGTCGACCGAGTACAAGCACAGGTGATGGAGCGAGAAATTCATTCTCTCCTGTACAAAGGGGCCATAGAACAGATCCCCGACAGGGAGATGCATACCGGGTTCTACAGCCAGTACTTTATAGTTCCAAAGAGAGACGGTGGTTTGCGCCCCATTTTAGATATTCGTCACCTGAACCGGTCTCTGAGGAGGCTTAGGTTCAGGATGTTGATGATTCCTATGACTGTAAGTCAAATTCAGTTCGAGGACTGGTTTGTCACGATCGATCTAAGGGATGCTTACTTCCATGTCTCTTTCATTCCGGGACACCGGAAGTTCCTGCGGTTCGCTTTCGGAGGCAAAGCTTACCAATATCGGGTGCTTCCCTTTGGCCTAGCACTCTCCCCTATGGATTCCGCCCTGGCTCCTCTCAGACTCCAGGGCATCCGCATCCTCAATTATCTGGACGACTGGTTGATTTTATCCCAGTCTCGTTTCACCGCAGTACGGCATAGAGATGTTGTACTTGGGCATTTGCTTGGGGTTGAGGCTCAACACAAGCCAAAGGATCACGTTCCTGGGAGTAGTGTGGGACTCAGTTGCGTTGCGGAGCTTGGTGGTCGGGAACCCCCCTCTCCGATGTATGCGATGCTGCGGAATGGTCCTTGCCTCACACCTTTGTGAGATTTTACAGCCTAGACCACTTAAATAATCCAGGATCTGTGGCTCTCTTGTCCTGAAGTGTGCCCTGCTGGCTTCACACTCGTCAGCTGACGCAGCGTTGAAGTTCCCTTGAAAGGGAATGTACCAGGTTTTGTAGGTAACCATGGTTCCCTGTGTCTCGCCGCCATACTTCCGGCATGCCTGTGAGCACCTTGCTTCAGTCAATCAGAAGACTGACGACAACAATGAAGTCGGCTCCCTTTGTACCTCCGGTCTAAGATTGGTATAAGTTGATACAGAGATTCAGTGGCGGTCATGCTGAGGGCGTTCCCCATAGCGTCAGCTGACGCAGCGTCTTGTTCCCTATCAGGGAACCTTGGTTACCTACATAACCTGGGATGTTTTGTCTTCATCACCACTCTCTGAAGAAACTATGGCCGTGACAGTGTATCTATGTTTCCCTGTGTTTCTGTCTGTTTTCCCCTGTCTGGTGTCTCCTGTCATTCCCCTGTCTTACTCTATGTGTGTGTGTGTGTGCCTGTGGACGTGACTGCCCCTCTGCCTCTACTCCACTGATCTGAGAATCTACATAACTGCGCAGCTGGCACACCTGGCTTCTATCTACTCCAGGATATCTACCCTGGCTGTTCGTCCACTCATCACCTAATTGTTGTTGCCACTCACCTGTCTGGGGCGTCTGTGGCCTCATGCGTTGAAGTATCCTTGAGCAAGATACTGAACCCCAAAATGCTCCCAAAGCTGCACCTTCGATTTGTGAATGTTCTCATGTGTAAGTCTCTTTGGATAAAAGCGTCTGCTAAATGACTAAATGTAATGTAACTTAAGTAATGTAAATGTCTGACCTCGTTGGCTTCGTTTGTCAGCAAGCCACGCTCACCTCCACTATGCCACCCTCTCACCATTACCTCTGCTCTTCCCTTAACTCCTCCGGACTTCTCCGGCCCCCTAGGAAACATCTCCACAGACTCATCCTCTCTGTTGCCCCACTCCATCCACCCAGCTCTGGACTCCCAGTCTCTGGCCTTCCACTATCCTCCATTCCCTTTCCCCTAATAAATCCACTTACCTCTATCCCTGTGTTTAAGTCCTGTGTTTGGGTCCACAACCCTTGTTCAAATGTAACACAACCTAACCAAATTTTATGCCGTTTGATTTAAAACAACCAAAGGGATTTTGAAAAAAAGGGAAAGAGACAAATGTAGATGGGTGATTCTTCAATCACAGGACTTTTTCTGTTTTTAAGAAAAAATATTTACACATGCTTAAGTGGTTTATTTTAGAGAATGCAAGGTTAGACCTGCCTGCACCTGGACCTCTACCACGCCGTCCAGCCAAACCTCCACACTACCAAAGCCATAGCCCGCCTACCTCTCCTCTCCACTCCTTCTTCAATCCCTCGCTGAACAAAACAAGTACATGGTAAAGCAATTCTGTTATCTGCACAAATTGCCTCATTAACTACCCATGATTCTCATTCTGCTTCAGCCATTTGGAACTTGTAACACATAAGAATTTGAATTTTTTAAAGTTTTTATGAGAAAATGCAAAGTCAAGTCCAGAAAAGTTGGCATATTTTCCAAAATGCAATAGATAGTGAATAGTCCACAAAATCCATCATACAGCTTTATATGTTCACACCAGTGGTTATGTTAATACTACAGTCCACCACTCACTTTGTTTTCAGTTTGAAACATCTTCTGGAGCTGCATTTTACATCATACTAAATATTTTCTATCACCTCCCAAACCAGAAATAATAATGCAGCTTAGGGGGGTTCACAAGAGGTGGTGGAAGAAATCCTACAATCCATCACTGTAAGGACTTTGAGGGAAAGTCTTTCACCATCCATTTGCAAGAGCACTTTCTGAATGAATTAATCCCTAAAGATAAATCTGGTGGTATTCTCTGTTTTTTTATGCTCAAACCTTCCGATGTGACATACTGCTCCATTGTTGTCCAAAAACTATTAAAAACACATTAGTGAGCCTCACTGTTGCACGGTCCTTCATCACTATGAACACACACTGTAGTTTATTTTGACTTAATCCCACATACACCATCCTGCTGCCCCAAACACTCACTAGAGCACCACATGTGGATTCATCAACCACTGATTGTCCCAAACAAATGCACTATTTCCTCCTGTTTTTTTGATAAAAAACACAGTGAGCAGCTGTTTTAGGAAATTACTGAGGCTTTATAAACACAAAACTATATATTTGTGAGGTGTTTTTTTTTTTAAATTTTAGTGTTCAGTAGGAACCAATGAGTTTCAAGCTGAGAGCCAGAAGACAGAAATGATTGAGATAGACTTACTGTGTGTTCACACCAGATGCGAATGACGCGAATAAATCGCGCTATTCGCCATAAATTGTACACTTGAACATTTTGAGTTTATTTTCTCCATTCGCGTGTACATTCACTACACAACAGACGCGAATTCGCGTCATGGGAGGGGCTTAGCGGTGAGCCAATCCCATTGAGTAAAGAACGTTTTTTTCAATTTACCAGATTGTCCGACGCCCTCCCTCAATTTCGTCCAAAAGTTTCCTGTTTCTATAATTATTTTATCATCTCTCTCTCTCTCTCTCTCTGTCTCTCTGGTTTTAATGGTGGGTCCCAACAAACTTGTACTTGCAACTATTATTTTATCCTCCATTGTTGTTCGGATTTCTTCCTCCGCTCCTAATCACGTCACTACTCGAGCAAGCTCGTAATTGGTGACAATAAGAAAAATAATGATCGCTTCAAGAACCAAACTGATGGTTTTAAAGGTTTTAGGGAAAATTTACATTATCCTATAATAACATCCATGTAGTTTTATTCTTCAGCATTTCATTTACTCAACACAAAGTCTTTTTATTAATTATTGGATTTCAGAGTTCTTGAATGCACCAGGGTGCATTTAAAAAATGGTTTCTGCTTGCAATACTGTGCAGCAAGTTTTTGATTTTTATATAATTATTCTCAACCTTATGGCTACTTATATGGTGACAATGTATTTTCTAAAGTTGATACTTTGGAAAATGGTCAGCGCAAATGTTAATGTTTGATTCGTCATCAAAGGGCTAAAACATAAAAAAACACCAGCAAGATCCTCTGTAGTGACAAGCTTTACTAGCTAGGGCATTTTTCAGACTGGAGATCCAGTCTGCTATAGTCATCGTCATTCACAATGACTCAACTTCAGATTCTGAGCCATTCATCAATCTAATAGCTAAAGAAGACAAAGTTAAATCAGCATTTGCTACTATTGCTATTTCAGTTTACCTTTTTATGAATTTAGTTAGTGCAGGAACATAATCCCACACAATTCATTTTCACCATTACTTTCTTTGCTTTGAATGACAAACACTGATATTGTTATGGGAATCAAAGGGGCTGGACCCAAAAAGCAAGACCCAGGAGTGCGAGCAGCTGGTTTTCTTGGATTTATTGTTTCTTTGACAAAACGGGGAAGGAACTGGAGGGGTTCTGGGACTTCAAGGTGGAGAGGAGAGGCAGGCTGTCGGTGCTTCTGGCCAGGTGGAGAGGTGGGGCTGGTAGGCTGTTGCTTTGGCAGGGGGAGAGGTGAGGCAGGCAGGATGTGGCTTTGACAGGGTGGTGGTTAGGCTGGAGAGTCGTGACAGAGATCTTAGTGCTGACTGGAACCACTGATGGAGGTATCCTTGGTACGAGAGAAGACTTAATTAGTTGCAGGGTAAATGCGAACAAGAACTCAAGGACTAAACTTCTTGACTTTGAGACCATGTTGTTACCACAAAGGTAAGCTGAAGAACTGGCAGAGTCTGGAGTGAAGCGCAGGTGTATAAGTACTGCAGGGCCTTGATGAGGATGATAGTCAGGTGTGCAGATGGGAGCCAGGTGGATACTGATTGCAGGAACTGGGTAAAAGGTGCCACGCCCACAGCAGAGACAACACAAACACTCAAAGGTGGACTTCACACACAAGAAGAGGGAAACACAGGCCACACTAGGGAAACAAACAACTATCATGACAGATTTTTTTTTTTTTTCATTTTTTTGTGGTTGTGTGGTAGTTCTTTCTTTGAACTATTTTAACTGACAAATTTGAACAATCATTTGTATTATTTTAGTCACAAATGTTTTCATTAACAAGCACATTTCTATAATAAATGGCAGCATGAGAGTAATTTAGTATAGGGAGATATCAGAGGACTGAATATCTTCCCTCAGAAAATTCTTACAAGGACGATTTTTTCCATCTTTACTAAAAACCAAATTAGTCATCCTGTAAGAAATGTTAGGCAGCCCTCTTGTTATCATATTTAGTGTATTAGTTTATCAACTCATGCAGCATATGAACACAACACGAATTACCATACTGGTCCACCAAGGCACCAAGTTGAATGATGGAGACTTGTGATGTTGGACATAACTCAATTGCCCTAAAATGCTCCCTATACCATGCACCAAGCATCTAGCTTTAACAATAAAGCTCACGCTCCTCTCCGCAGGATAACCTCTGCAAATTCTGGCAAGCCACCAGCGGAGCCATGAACAACAACCACACCTTCTCTGTAGTTAACTCCATTAACAGATTCTTTGTGAGCTGAATTTAATTAATATCAGGGTATTTCAGCTGAAGAACCTTCTGTACATCCTGATGTAAAATGTTAACAGAGACATTTGAAACAGCTGAGACCGTCAAGCTATACTTTTCAGTTGTGGTTGATGCCAAATGATATGACATCATGAACTGCTTCACTGCCAGGGACAAGAGAATGTTTTTAAAGCAGTGTGTGTGACGGACAACCTGCTTTAAAAAAACCCACATTGTCCATATCCCAACTAGTGGACAAAGAAATCTTATCATCTGTGGATGGTTTTCCACAAAGGATGTTTCAGCAACAGCTTCATATCTGGAAACACCTCTTAAACACCACCTATATCTATGGTCACAAATCTTGGCTTCAAGGAAAGCATTGTGTCATGTTCACTGGTTCAACAACAAGCTCAATGATATCTTTAATGTCCAAAATGACCTGCCAGGCTGGCTCACCTGGGGGCACCAGCTGTCCAACCAAAAGTGGAAGCAATCGCAAAAGACTCAAATTTTCGTGAGCATTTCCTCCAATGCTTTTCTTCAGCATGAATGTCCTAGGAATAGGATGAGGACGGTTACTTTTGTCTGACCACTTGAAGGATTTTCTGAATGGACTCATTGAGTTTTTGTGCGTGAAAGTGTGAAATACTTTTTTGAAATTAACAATTTGAGGCAGTGTGCCATCTCAACCGGTAATATGCCCTCAAAGATATCATGTGCAACATCTAGAGGGTAATCCGGTGCAGACATTGAAATGAGAAAGATTCTCCTTCTTCTTCTCCTCTACCCTCGGATATGAGATGAGAGTCTAATACTTTAAGAATGTGACCATTAGTAAAAAGCTGCTGTAAAAACTTTAATAGTGGAACATACTGCATCGTTCTTTTATCTTTGTCATCCAAGATATTGTCTATGGGTTCCACAACTTGAAAATTATGTTTGTTCCCAGTCTATTTGAGCCTGGTTGCAGTGCTGCTCTCTTTTTGCTGTCTTGATCTGCAGCTTTCTGCTGTGGCTTCTCCTCCTTGCAGGCACCTGTTTATTTAGTTTAGTAAAATCTAAAATCGTTTGTTAAAACTATAATGGTGTGTCTCCTGTTAGTTGTTGCCTAAGTTGTTGAGTCAAAACAGGTATATGTGTGCGTGTCTAAGATGGCTGCTTGGATGTAAATTGGTGTCAAACAAAAGAAGGTGGGTCTATTCCTGTGTTCTGCCCCCTTTATGTATCGCGTGCACGAGCACACATAGTCAGAGAAACAAGAAACGTGAATGGGAGCTTCAAAAGTTTCTCTCAGTGTGTGTGTTGTGTTTCAGGCAAAGAACATTCTAACTCAAATGGCTAAGCAGTAGCTGCATGGTTAGACAAAGGGAAATGCAAAAATTGTGGTAAGGCCATGTAGCTCGTAGTGTGGCTCTGCTGAAGGCCAAACTAGAGGTGTATGTGTGTGTGTGATCTGTAAGCTAACAGTGCCAAGATTAAAAGAGAGAGAGAGAGAGCAGTGATCATTGAAACATTTTGTTAACCTAGTGACTTCTGGATCACATGTCAGGCTGGTTGCTTCAATGTCTCAGGGCTGTGGGACAAAAGAGAATGCCTCAACACATATGTTTGTAGTTTTGTATGTTTTGTGTATTCTAGTATATTCTTTATATTGTGTAATCTATAGATGTTCTAGAGATCAATATCTTATATTTATAGAGTATGCTAAGGTTTTTCTTTTACTCTTTACTGAGCTATTTTAATTCATGTTGATGTGTTGTGTTTTTTTTCTATTGATATATATTTTTCTCTTCTAGTGTTTCTAATTTTTATTTAAATTTCATCTATCTAATCTATCTATCGCAAACGATGGGCCTCATCATGTGTGGAGAACAAAGACCAGAGGCTTTTGTGAAACCACAAAGCCTGAACTCATAGAAACAGCGCAAAATCTCCACCAGCTGTTAATTCACCTAAAATGTGTTAAACATAATTCATTGTCCCCTCAGGGTGAAATTTAATCACTGACTTTTCATCTGGCGACATCATCAGGTCAAAATATGAATTATTATTATTATAATAGGCCTAGACTGCTTGGAGACTTCCCATGATGCACCTCTCGGCTCCTCTCCCCCTCTCCATCTGTATGCATTCTTATTCCATAAATCCAGGTTACTAACTCGATATCTTCTCTCTCCCGTAGTTTTGTGCCTTCTCATCTGTCTCTTCTCTCGTACTTTCACTTTCAGCAGGTATTTCTGCCACTGGAGATGCGAGTCTGGATCTGTGATTGTGGGCCACCTGCTGGGGCAGTGCTGCTGTGTCTATGGTGGGGGCGGGGTGGTGTGTCCTGCTCAGTGGGCCTCACATGGAGCTGCTCAGTTGTCCTTCTGGATCCAGCCTCTTCATTTATATTTTAAATTCTACCCTTTTTATCATAATTATATATACTATTTAATCATTTCCATTATATTTGTTTGATTTCTGGATCCGTCCTCTAAACGTATGTTTTACAACCTACATTTTGTCATGATAATTGTATATACCATGATCTTCTGTTGTGAATCTATTCTGTACACATGACATCTATTACATGTCTGTCCGTCCTGGGAGAGGGATCCTTCCTCTGTTGCTCTTTCTGAGGTTTCTATCATATTTTTAGGACATTGAAACGTTTTTTCTAGGTAGTTTTTCCTTATTCAAATTGAGGGTCTAAGGATAGAGGGTGTTTCATTTTACACTTATTGTAAAGCCCCTTGAGGCAAATTGTGATTTGTGATATTTGGCTGTATAAATAAAATTGAATTGAATATGTATATATACTGTATATGTATGTAAATAACTGTATATATTGTTTTATTCATTTCATTTAAATTGTATTTTATTTTGTTCTAAATTTAAATATTTGTGTATATGTATACATATATATATATGTATACATAGTATGTGAATATGTTCTATGTGATAGTAGTAACAACTTACACTTCATCTGCAATCCTGTGTTTTTACAATGACAAATAAATTACCTTGATTCCTTGATATTTGATTATTGAATTAAAATAGTGTACAATTTACTTTACCATGAAGTTATTTTAAGGGGCTTGGTTTCTTTGCCTCCACACACACATTTTTCCAAGATTTATATGAATAAATCAGAACTTTAGTCACTATGAAATGGGTATTTAATAGACAGACAGACAGATACTGACAGATAGATAGACCTTCCACTCAAAAATGCTGATATTTAATAAAGTACTATCTTACATTAATAAAAGTGGACAGTGAAGGGTGAATCCAAGCACTGATCGTCACAACCAGCTGTTATTACAACACATACACAAAATAACCAAAGGCAACTGTATGGTACTAAAGGTACCATAGAGCAATGTTAGGTACTGTGTGTGTGTGTGTGTGTGTGTGTATGGGTGGTTGCATCAAACAAGGGGGAGAGCCAAAATACAGATCATGCTCTATTTGTCCTCAATATGGTGTGCAGCATAGTTAGTTATGCAACCATCCTATCTGGCTCGTTTCAGATGTGTGTCTTAGGGGTGTAAGCGGTACGTGTGGTGGTCCTGAATCGTTCAGTACAAGACGTTCAATTCGGTATGTGACTTACTTGGATCTGTATGCCCTGTGACCCAAACTATTAACGTTATTGTCAAAGAAGTCTATTTCTGTCGACTAGAGCGCATCATAGTACAGAAACAGCACTGTGAAGATTACAAATGACCTTTTAATTGCATCAGACAGTGGACTTGTCGCTGTAGTTGTCTTGTTAGATCTTAGTGCTGCTTTCGATACCATTGACCATCAAACTCTATTACAGAGACTTCTTCTTTTCCTTTCGGCTGTTCCCTTTCAGGGGTCGCCACAGCGAATCATGCGCCTCCATCTAACCCTGTCCTCTGCATCCTCTTCACTCACACCAATTCACTTCATGTCCTCTCTCACTACATCCATAAATCTCCTCTTTGGTCTTCCTCTAGACCTCCTGCCTGGAAGCTCCAACCTCAGCATCCTTCTACCAATATATTCACAGTCTCTCCTCTGAACGTGTCCAAACCATCTCAATCTGGCCTCTCTGGCTTTATCTCCGAAACATCTAACATGAGCTGTCCCTCTGATGTACTCGTTCCTGATCCTGTCCGCCCTCGTCACTCCCAAAGAGAACCTCAACATCTTAAGCTCTGCCACCTCCAGCTCTGCCTCTTGTCTTTTCTTCAGTGCCACTGTCTCTAAGCTGTACAACATCGCTGGTCTCACCACCGTCTTGAACACCTTTCCTTTCATTCTTGCTGATACTCTTTTATCACACAACACACCTGACACTTTTCTCCACCCGTTCCAACCTGCTTGCACTCGCCTCTTCACCTCTTTTCCACAGTCTCCATTGCTCTGAACCGTTGACCCTAAGTACTTAAAGTCCTGCACCTTCTTCACCTCTGCTCCCTGTAACCTCACCGTTCCACCTGGGTCCCTCTCATTGAGACACATGTATTCTGTCTTACTGCGGCTAAGCTTCATTCCTCTGTTTTCCAGAGCAGACCTCCATCTCTCTAGATTCTCCTCCACCTGCTCCCTGCTCTCACTACAAATCACAATGTCATCCGCAAACATCATAGTCCATGGAGATTCCTGTCTAACCTCATCCGTCAGCCTGTCCATCACCAGAGCAAACAAGAAGGGGCTCAGAGCCGATCCTTGATGCAGACCCACCTCCACCTTGAACTCCTCTGTCACACCTACAGCACACCTCACCACGGTCTTACAGCTCTCATACATGTCCTGCACCATTCTAACATACTTCTCTGCCATTCCAGACTTCCTCATGCAATACCACAGCTCCTCTCTCGGCACCCTGTCATACGCTTTCTCTAAATCTACAAAGACACAAAGCAACTCCTTATGACCTTCTCTGTACTTCTCCATCAGCATCCTCAAAGCAAACACTGCATCTGTTGTGCTCTTTCTAGGCATGAAACCATATTGCTGCTCACAAATGCTCACCTCTGCCCTTAGCCTAGCTTCCACTACTCTTTCCCACAACTTCATTGTATGACTCATCAGCTTTATTCCTCTGTAGTTGCCACAGCTCTGCACATCTCCCTTGTTCTTGAAAATTGGCACCAGTACACTTCTCCTCCATTCCTCGGGCATCCTCTCACTCTCCAAGATCTTGTTAAGCAAACTAGTCAGAAACTCTACTGCCACCTCTCCTAGACACTTCCATACCTCCACAGGTATGTCATCAGGACCAACTGCCTTTCCACTCTTCATCCTCTTCAACATCCTCCTCACTTCACTCTTGCTAATCTTTGCTACTTCCTGCTCCACACCAGTCACCTCTTCTACTTTTCGTTCCCTTTCATTTTCCTCATTCATCAACTCTTCAAAGTACTCCTTCCATCTTCCCATCACACTCCTGGCACCTGTCAATACATTTCCATCCTTATCTTTAATCAAACTAACCTGCTGCACATCCTTCCCATCTCTATCTCTTTGTCTGGCCAACCTGTACAAATCCACCTCTCCCTCTTTAGTGTCCAACCTAGCATACAAGTCCTCATAAGCTCTTTTTTTGGCCTTTGCCACCTCTATCTTCACCTTACGCTGCATCTCTCTGTACTCCTGTCTACTCTCTTCAGTCCTCTCAGTGTCCCACTTCTTCTTTGCTAACCTCTTTCTCTGTATACACTCCTGAACTTCCTGGTTCCACCATCAAGTCTCCTTGTCCACTTTCCTCTTTCCAGATGACACACCGAGTGCCCTCCTACCTGTCTCCCTGATCACATTAGCTGTAGTGGTCCAGTCATCTGGGAGCACTTCCTGACCACCCAGAGTCTGTCTCAGCTCCTCCCTGAAAACTAAACAACATTGTTCCTTTTTCAACTTCCACCACTTCGTCCTCTGCTCTGCCTTTGTCCTCTTCATCTTCCTCACCACCAGAGTCATTTTACACACTAGCATCCTGTGTTGTCTGGCTACACTCTCCCCTACCACTACTTTACAGTCACTGGTCTCTTTCAGATTACAATGTCTACACAAGATGTAGTCCACCTGAGTGCTTCTCCCTCCGCTCTTATAGGTCACCCTATTTTCCTGCCTCTTCTGGAAGAAAGTGTTCACGACAGCAATTTCCATCCTCTTTGCAAAGTCTACCACCATCTGTCCTTCTGCGTTCCTGTCCTGAAGACCAAACCTGCCCATCACATTCTCATCACCTCTGTTCCCTTCACCTACATGCCCGTTGAAATCTGCACCAATCACCACTCTCTCACCTCTGGGGATGCTCTGCATCACTTCATCTAACTCACTCCAGAATTTCTCCTTCTCTTCTAACTCACATCCTACCTGTGGGGCATAACCACTCACAACATTGAACATCACCCCTTCAATTTCCAGCTTCAGGCTCATCAACCTGTCTGACACTCTTTTCACCTCTAGAACATTCCTCACAAACTCCTCTTTCAGGATAACTCCTACTCCGTTTCTCTTCCTATCCAACCCATGGTAGAACAACTTGAACCCTGCTCCTAAGCTTCTAGCCTTGCTACCTTTCCACCTGGTCTCCTGGACACACAGTATGTCCACCTTCCTTCTCTGCATCATGTCAATCAACTCTCTAGCCTTCCCTATCATAGTTCCAACATTCAAAGTCCCTACTGTCAGTCCTACATTCTTAGCTTTCCTCTTCTCTCTCTGCCTACGAACACACCTTCCTCCTCTCCTTCTTCGTCTTCGACCAACAGTAATCCAATTTCCACCGGTACCCTGTAGGTCAACAGCACCGGTGGCGGTTGTTGTTAACCCGGGCCCCGACCGATCCGGTATGGAAGTCATTGTCATGATTCGCATTTTTAGTTTGGCATGTGTTTTACGTCGGATGCCCTTCCTGACACAACCCTCTGCATTTATCCAGACTTGGGACTGGCACATGAAGACACTGGCTTGTGCCCCCCTGCGGTTGCATTAAACTCTATTACAGAGACTGGAACATTTAATTGGAATTAAAGGAACT
Source organism: Coreoperca whiteheadi (assembly GCA_011952105.1). Lineage (NCBI taxonomy): Eukaryota > Metazoa > Chordata > Actinopteri > Centrarchiformes > Sinipercidae > Coreoperca > Coreoperca whiteheadi. The sequence continues at coordinate 3,869,819 of CM022492.1, read as the reverse complement.
GCGATAAGCTGGTCTAAATCCTATCTATCAGACCGATCTCAGTTTGTACATGTTAACGAGGAATCATCCGAGCACACCAAAGTTAGTCACGGAGTTCTGCAAGCTTCTGTGCTTGGACCAATTCTATTTACTTTATATATGCTTCCTTTGGGCAATACCATTAGAAAGCACTCCATAAAGTTTGATTGTTATGCGGCTGATTCCCAATTATATTTATTGATTAAGCCGCATGAAACTGATCAGTTAGTTAAACTGCAAGCATGCCTTAAGGACATAAAAACCTGGATGACCAGAAAATTTCTGATGTTAAATTCTGACTAAACTGAAGTTATTGTACTTGGCCCTGAACGCCTCCGAGACCCACTGTCTGCAGAAATAATTGCTCTAGAGGGCACTGCCCTGGCCTCCAGCACCTCTGTGAGGAACCTCGGAGTTATCTTTGATCAAGATCTATCCTTCAACTCCCACATGAAGCAAACTTCAAGGACTGCCTTTTTTCACCTACGTAACATTGCAAAAATCAGGCACTTCCTGTCTTAAAATGATGCAGAAAAATGAATCCATTTCATTTGTTACTTCAAGGCTGGATTACTGCAATTTCATATTATCAGGCAGCACGAAAATGTCCCTTAAGATTCTCCAGTTGATTCAGAATGCTGCAACATGTCTACTGACAGGAACTAGGACAAGAGATCATATTTCTCCAATATTAGCTTCTCTGCACTGGCTCCCTGTAAAATCCAGAATAGAATTTAAAATCCTCCTTCTCACTTACAAAGCTCTTACTGGTCAGGCACCATCGTATCTTACAGAGCTCATAGTACCTTATTACCCCACTAGAACACTGCGCTCTCAGAATGCGGGGTTACTTGTGGTTCCTAGAGTCTCCAAAAGTAGAACAGGAACCAGAGCCTTCAGCTATCAAGCTCCTCTCCTGTGGAATCAGATCCCAGTTCGGGTTCGGGAGGCAGACACCATCTCCACATTTAAGAGTAGGCTAAAGACTTTACTCTTTGATAAAGCTTATAGTTAGGGCTGGCTCAGGTGAACCTGAACCATCCCTTGGTTATGCTGCTATAGGCCTAGACTGCCGGGGGACTTAACGTGATGCACCTCTCTCTTCACCTCTGTCCTCCTCTCCATCCGTATGCATTCTCATCCCATAAATGCATGTTACTAACTTGACTTCTTCCCTCTCCCGTAGTTTTGTGCTTTCTCGTTCCTCTCTTCTTTCTTACTGTCACTTTCAACAGGTATTTCAACGTCCAGAGATGTATCCTGATCTGTGACTAGGGCGACCTGCTGGGGCAGTGCTGCTGTGTCTATGGTGCAGGGGACGAGTGGCTCGTTGGGCTCCACCTGGAGCTGCTCGGTTGTCCTTCTGGACCCATCATCTTCCCTTATGTTTTACATCGCACACTTTTCATCATAATTATATATATACTACAATTTTGCCATTGTCATCATAATTGTATATTTTATGATTTTTATGCTATGAATCTATTCTGTACTTACGACATCTATTGCATGTAGGTCCATTCTGGGAGAGGTATCCCTACTCTGTTGCTCTTCCTGAGGTTTCTATCATTTTTTCCCTGTTAAAACGTTTTTTTCTTATTCGAATCGAGGGTCTAAGGACAGAGGGTGTCATATGTTGTACAGATTTTAAAGCCCTTTGAGGCAAATGTGATTTGTGATATTGGGCTATATAAATAAAATTGAATTGAATTGAATTGGAATACTCAAACCCGTGGAACAGAAATTCTAGAGTGTGAGTTTTACCCAGAAAGTTTGGGCAGCACACCAGTTGCTGTCTATCAGATGTAGCATGCTAGTCAGCTTAGCCTGGCTAGCCAGGTTGGTCAAGCTCCTGTAGTGTCGCTGCCTCAAAATAATAAAACCCAAACAAGAGACCTGAGCTGGCGGATCCTCCCGTGACATTTAGATGTGTTGGAGCATTATGGTTTCCCAGTTAGTTATGATGGGAATCTATGAGTGTCAAATTGTATTCCAACACTGTTCTATTGAAGTTGGGTTTGTCTGTGGAAACACTTGGAAACGTGTCATTTATGAAGACATCACCTGAAGTGTTGTTTAGTAGAACAAGACAAAATCTGGAAGGCTAGTCCTGCTCCCCACAGCATTCAGGCAGTCTCTCACTGCAGATTCAGACTGTGCCAATCAATAACTAATGCTATATGAGTATTTATCGCTGCAGATATGCAACCATACTCAGTCATAGAGAATACAGAATTTAAGCATATAGTCATTGTGCTTGAGCCCCACTACAATGTGCCTTACATGTGCATTTCAGTCAGTCCTGTATAAATCAGTAGAAGGTGCAATTATCAACAGGTCAGAGTCTTACGATGGAGCATTACTGACATTTGTGTTATTTTTTTCCCCATTGACTTTATGACAGTATTTGAGTGTATTAACTGAATCACAGTCAATGAGACACAGTTAAATGTTTGTATTTTTCAAAATCAATTACAAAAATAAATTGTTTTGTCTTCCCTGCTGTACCGAAAACGTACCAAACCCATCCATCCATCCATCCATTTTCTACCGCTTATCCGGGGCCGGGTCGCGGGGGCATCAGTCTGAGCAGAGACACCCAGACTTCCCTGTCCCCAGACACTTCCTCCACCTCTTCCGGGGGAATACCGAGGCGTTTCCAGGCCAGCCGAGAGACATAGTCCCTCCAGTGTATCCTAGATCTTCCCCGGGGCCTCCTCCCGGTTGGACATGCCCGGAACACCTCCCCAGGGAGGCGTCCAGGAGGCATCCATGACAGATGCCCGAGCTGAGGGCTGACTCCTCTCGATGTGGAGGAGCACACTCTCTGAGCTCCTCCGAGTGACCGAGCGCCTCACCCTATCTCTAAGGGAGCGCCTAGCCACCCTGCGGAGGAAACTCATTTCTGCCGCCTGTATCCGGGATCTTGTCCTTTCGGTCATGCCCCAAAGCTCATGACCATAGGTGAGAGTAGGAACGTAGATTGACTGGTAAATAGAGAGCTGAGGCTGAGGAGTGTGATCCCCCTATAGTTGGAAAACACCCTCCGGTCCCCCTTTTTAAACAGAGGGACCACCACCCCAGTCTACCAGTCAAGAGGCACTGTCCCCATCCATTATGCAATGTTGCAGAGGCGTGTCAACCAAGACAGCCCCACAACATCCAGAGACTTGAGGTACTCAGGGCGGATCTCATCCACCCCCGGTGCCTTGCCACCGAGGAGCTTCTCAACTACCTCAGTGACCTCAGCTCGGGAGATCGACGAGTCCACAACCGAGCCCTCAGCCTCTGCTTCCGCAATGGAAGACATGCCGGTGGGGTTGAGGAGATCCTCGAAGTACTCCTTCCACCGTCCAAGGATGTCCCCAGTCGAAGTCAGCAGATTCCCACCCCCACTGTAAACAGTGTGTGCAGGGCACTGCTTCCCCTTCCTGAGGCGCCGGACGGTTTGCCAGAATTTCTTCGAGGCCGACCGATAGTCCTTCTCCATGGCCTCACCGGGTTCAGGTCAAGGCGGTCGTTCCTCCCAATCACACCCCTCCAGGTATCACTGTCGCTGCCCACGTGAACGTTGAAGTCCCCCAGTAGAACAACGGAGTCCCCGGTCGGAGCACTTTCCAGCACCCCTCCCAGAGACGCCAAGAACGTTGGGTACTCTACACTGCCATTCGGCCCGTAAGCACAAATAACAGTGAGAGACCTATCCCCAACCCGAAGGCGCAGGGAAACGACCCTCTCGTTCACTGGGGTGAACTCCAACACATGGCGGCTGAGCTGGGGGGCTATAAGCAAGCCCACACCAGCCCGCCGCCTCTCACCGTGGGCAACTCCAGAATAGTAGAGAGTCCAGCCTCTCTCGAGAAGTTGGGTTTCAGAACCCATGCTCAGGCTCCTTCCCCCCCAGCGAGGTGACATTCCATGTCCCTAGAGCCAGATTCCGTGTCCGGGGATTGGGTCGCCGAGGCCCCCGCCTTCGACTGCCACCCAATCCACAAAGCACCGGCCCCTTACGGTTCCTCCTGTGTTTGTGAGGAAGTCCAATATCCAACTACAGAGTGTGGTACTCAAGGACAGAGTGCTACGTTTTCCAATCAGTTTTACTCAATTCAATTACATTGTATTTATATAGCCCAATATCACAAATCACAAATTTGCCTCAAGGGGCTTTACAATCTATTTGACACCCTCTGTCCTTAGACCTTCAATTCGACTAAGGAAAAACTACCCAAAACCTTTCAGAAAAAGATCAAGATTTGGAACAGAAGATCAAAGTACATACAGTTATAATGATAAAATGTAGACTGCAAAACATAGGTGTAGAGGATGGATCCAGAAATAATAGTACATTAAATTATTTTTTCATGGGGGAGATTGTGTTGAATGCTGAGCTAAAATAAACAAACAGCATTCTGATGTAGGTGTTGTTATTCTCAAGGTGGGTGAAGACTGAGTGGAGGACAGTGGAGATGTCCGGGCATCCTCTGTGGATTTGTTGGTTATGAAAACAAACTGGCTGGGATGTTGTTCTTTTTGTTCAGTAGAACCAGTTTCTCAAAGCACTTCATCAGAATGGGTGATGAAGTGTAGGCTTTATAGGTAATGGACTGTTCTGTATTTGTATAGCGCCTTTCTAGTCGTCCGACTATTCAAAGTGCTTGCACACTACAAATCACATTTACCTATACACACACATTCATACTCTGGCGGCAGGAGCTAATTGCCCATCAGTACAAATTAAACTAATCATTCACACACCGAAGGCACAGCTTCGGGAGAAATTTGGGGTTCAGTATCTTGCTCAAGGATACTTCGACACATGGCTGGGCGAGGGATTGAACCGCCGACCTGTCGATTGCTCTGCCACCAAGCCACAGCCGCCTATTAGGTATAGCAATGATGGTGGGTGTCTTGAACAGTCAGGTGGGAACAGTCTCCTGTGAGAGTGATATTCTAAAAATGACAGCCGATTTGCACATGTTTTTAGTACACGGCCAGGGATGTTATTAGGCCCAGCAGCTTTACTCATTTTCACATTTTCAGCAGGATTCTTCTCACATCAGTGCATACTGACAGTGGCTGGTCCTCTGGTGGTGGAGTAGACTTCACAGCTGACTCTTTGTTGGGGAGATTAAAACGAGCATAAAATGTGTTTAGCTCATCTCGTAGCGTGGCCTCTCACATGAACTTCTTTGTAGCCTGTGATGTTTTTTGATTGGCCCGTCTACTAGGCCTACTACTCTTTAAGTTAATCAACCAGAATTTGCCACGATCTTTCATTAGCAAATCATATTGCTACTGTCAAAGTTAAATCTGTTCTCCTCTCTGCTCACTGTCCGCTGTCATTTCGGCATGGACTCATTGTGAATGTCACGTTCACATTACCTTTCTCAGTTTCTCGTTTTGTTGTTGTTTTTTTTTTAATTTTATTTATTTAAAAGGGACAGTGCATATTGATGAACATATATGTAAATATGCCAGATTTAGCCCACTGGCTACTTTCCATCTGTAGTCCCTGGCAGATCAGGACAAGAAATAACATAACACAATACACGCAATCAATATAAATTACAACATTAGACTTAAACAACACATCAGAGGCTATGATCACATTGTCTCGGAGGACAATGGTCAGGACAAAAAATACCAGAACCGTACACACATTCAGTATAAATGACAACATTAGACTTAAACAACAATTCAGATACAGTGATTACAGACCTGGTTACTCTTGAGCCAATGTTTCAGGTTTGTCTTAAATGCGTTTATTTTCACTGATCATAGCTGGTATGCTGTTCCATATCTCCGCCCCTTTGACTGACAGCACATGTTGACTGAAAGCTGTTCGTATCAAAGGAATGGCACAGTCGCCTCGAGTAGAGGTTCTAGTCACTCTGTCACTTATCCCAGATCTAAATTTAATAAACTCAGTCAGAGGTGGTGGAGAAAGGCCATGTAGACTTTTATAAATTGAACAAGCTAATTTGAATTTTTTTAAATTGTCAAAACTTAAATAGTTATACTTATGAAGTATCAGACAATGATGATATGAATAAGGTTTTTTATCTAATATTTTTAAAGCTCTCTTGTATGACGATTCAATTGGTTTTAAGACAGCCTGGTTTGTCATTGACCAATTTGTTATGTCATTTCAATGTGTGAAAAAATCATGCTGTGAAGAAACATTTTGGCAGCATGTTCTGGCAATAATGATCTAATTTGTTTAAAATTACAAATATTAAAATTTACAATTTTACAAATTGTTTTTACATGTTTTTTAAAGGACAAGCTTGATTCCAAAGTCACACCGAGATATTTAAATTCATCTAAAATTTAAATCTCCTCCCCTTTTAAAATTATATTTGAACTTGGCTTTGCTGTTGGACGCTTTGAAAATACCATATAAACAGTTTTTTTAGAATTTAACAGAAGACATGACTTTCTCAGCCACTCGTTAATGCACGTCATAGCTTCTGTCATTGTTTCAGAAAGTTCAACATCAGACTTTGCCTTAGTAAAAATTACTGCATCGTCTGCATATAGCTGAGAGTTAATGTGTGGGCAAACATCTGGCAAGTCATTAATATACAACGAAAATAAAATAGGCCCAAGTATAGAGCCTTGGGGTACTCCAACTTGACACCCTAGATATGGAGATTTGATACCGTTTATTGAGACACAATGGATTCGATCTGATAAATATGATTTCATCCAAGAAATTGCTTGTTCTGAGAAATTGAATTTAGTTAGTCTAGATAATAATAACGGTGATCAACTGTATCAAATGCCCTTTTTAAGTCCAGAAAAATGGCACCCACCGGCTACTATCCAAATAGTGTTTTACCTTTTCTAGAAAAATATTTATTGCAGTTTCTGTTGAGTAATTGGCACGAAAACCAAATTGCATTGGGTGCAGAGGCGTGTAGCCCTTACTTAAATAGTTAGTCAATTGGTTAGCTACCCATTTTTCAATAATTTTTGAAATGATGGCTAGTATACTGATGGGATGGTAGTTTTTTACATCATTTTTATTACCAGACTTAAAGACAGGGATAATTGTGGCAACTTTCCATGAGGTGGGAACAATAGAATGCCTGATAGAAAGATTAATCATATGAGTAATTAGACCTACCAGAATATCTTTGTGTATCTTTATGAAGTTTGTATCCAAACCATACACATCTTTGGTTTTGGAATTTCTTAAATTTTTAATTATGGAGGCTACTTCTAACTCGTTAATCTCTACTATCTTAAAAATGGGTAAGGTCTCAATTATTGGAAATGTAAAATCTTCAGTTGATGTAAATAGTTGTGTAATTTCATATACAGAATCTTTAAAAAAATTATTAAATACAGTTGCCACGCCAACAGGATCTTTCACCAGTTCATTATTAACTTGTAATTGTAATACATTACTATTTCTTGGCCCTTTGCCAGTTATTTTATTTATGGCGTACCAGATTTTTTTCCCATTACCATTTGCACTCTCGATAACTGTCAAATAAAAATTTGCCTTAGTTTTGGGCATGACTTGAACTACCTTGTTTCTTGCTGAAGTGAAAAGTTGCCTGTCAGAGTTAAGTTCAGTTTTAAGTGACTTTTTAAGTAGTTGATCTCTAGTCCTCATTAGTTTTCTGCACTCTTCACTAAGCCAAGGTAGATTACATTTATTTGTTTTATTTTTCTTTATCCCCTTTGTGTGCGCAACTATTACCTCAAGAACTTTGGTGTGAAATGTTACACTATTTGTTGAAATATTGTCACATGAGACAGTTTCATTCCAATCAGTCTCCATCAAGGCTTTTGCCAGATTTTGGAGTTGACCTTTTGGTTTTTAAGATTCTTTCAGTTTTATTTGTAAATAGAAGATCTATTCTCGTTTTAGATTTATTAGTTATTCGTGTTGGCTTATCAATTAATTGAACCATATTAAAAAGATCAGTAATTTATTTCAAGTTTTTCCTTTCTTTTTTGTTATCCCAATTAATATTGAAATCCCCTATTAAAATAATCTCTTTATTGGGACAGCAAAAATTCAGTAGCAGTTTTAGCTGGTCAAAAAACTCTACATTAGTTGATGGTTTCCGATAAATACAAATTACAATGAAATTAATTTCCTTGGAGAGAACTATATTTACACCAACCCATTCTAGTATAACATTGTCAGGCCAAACAATCTGTAAACATTTTAGGCTGTCGCTTACATAGATCATAACACCTCCACCTCTACCTTGATTCCTGTCTTTCCTAAAAACATTATATCCTGGCATATGTATTTCAGCATCAGGTGACACACTTGTTAACCAGGTTTCTGTAAAGCCAATAAAGTCAATATTAGATTGGAGCAACAGATGTTCCATTTGTTCACGTTTTGGAATCACGGTTCGGATATTCAAATATCCACCAAATAGGCCTTTAGGTTTTAATTGTGGGTCCCAAATAGCCCTTGCTTGATTTAAAGTCTGAAAAAAAATTAATGAACGATGCTTTTTCATAACTGGATTTCTCTTCAGATTGCATTCTTCCCTTGATTTATCATGTTGCAAATTAGGATTTATACTGTTAGATGGTGATTTAACCTTGTTTCTTTCATCATTAGAAAAATATTATCTTTAGAGAAAAGGCTCAGTGTAATTAGGCCTACCTCTGTATTGTTGTTAATGGAAGTCAATGGGGAAGAATGAAGGCCAGTAGGCAATAGATAAGGCCCTAGTGACAATGAAGGAGGCCTGGGTGTATGTAGCCTGGGTAGCAGTGGATGTAGCCCGGGTAGCAGTAGATGTAGCCCAGGTAGCAGTGGATGTAGCCCATGCAGCAGTGGATGTAGCCCATGCAGCAGTGGATGTAGCTTGGGTAGCAGTGGATGTAGCCCAGGTAGCAGTGGCTGTAACCCGGGTAGCAGTGGATGTAACCCCGGTAGCAGTGGATGTAGCCCAAGCAGCAGTGAATGTAGCCCAGGTAGCAGTGGATGTAACCCAGGTAGCATTGGATGTAGCACATGCAGCACTGGATGTAATCCATGCAGCAGTGGATGTAGCCCATGCAGCCGTAGATGTAGCCCGGGTAGCAATGGATGTAGCTCGGGTAGCAATAGGTGTAGCTCGGGTAGCAGTGGATATAGCCCAGGTAGCAGTGGATGTAGCCCTGTTGCACCAGTTGCCTGTAGCGATAGCTGGGTTTGTGTAGCATCCATATGGTTTGTATTCAAAGACCGAGGACCAGGATTTATTTCTACATCCCCAGCTAGAAGTAATATCGTCAAAAGATGAGCAGTTCCCAAGTAAGGTTTAAGTAATTGTCCCTTTGTACCTATGGATGGCCTAGCATGGCCATCCTCCAATACTGTTGAAAAAAGAAAGTGTTGACTCATCTTGGCTGGGTAGAGGAATTGGTCTTTATCTTGTTTTCGTGGACATGTTAAGCTCAGCAGCAAATATAGAGATACAAAAACAATAAAAAGATTACCAGATGACAAAAGCCATGGTCTTTTAATGCTTTTAAAAAGCTTTTGTGGCAAACACACAGGATCTGCCAAACTGTGTGACTGCTCCATGGCAGCCATTATAGTATTATTATTATTATTAGTTTATTTATAAGGGGACAATGCAATTTCATAAAAGATATGAACAAACACGAGTTAAAAGTCAGAATTAGCCAAAAGGCTATTTTCCATCTGTAGTCCTCTGGCCATGCTGTAAAATATAACACTATAGCAAATCGATGTCGGGTTCCTCAGACTAAGAGAAGATACTCTCTCCTCCACTTGTCTCCGGCTCTCAGCCTCATCTACTACTCCAGGACACTTGGCTGCAGACAACACCCTGATCACCACCATGCAGTCTCTGGCTAATTCCATCCAAGCTATCCACGCACACCTTCAGTACGTTGAAAATGCTTCATCATGCCTGCCTCAATTTTTAACAGCACCTACATGCAAGCCATTCATCACTCTGTAGCCTCTGCCACCTCAGCTCTCACAGGTGGCAAACATCCACATGCAGCAAATATTAGCTACCGTGACGTGACACAGCTCTCCAGCCTGCCACTTGCGCATAACTCCATCCGTAGCCCTTTACGGCAAGAGAACCGTCACAGTTCAAAACTTAATGCAACCTCTCTCCTCACCACTAAATGTTTGCATCTGTCTTCTGATTCGGGTACAGTGTTTTTAGACACCTTCCTCATGCATTTCAGTCAGGCTGCATATTTATCACAGTTAAGAGGCGCTTTTCCAAACTGAAAAATATTTTTTCATTTTCCCAGCTTCCACCTGTCAGATGAGTAATCATTACCAGAAATCCTGCCCTGGCCTTACTTCTACTACAAGGATGAGGATCAATTCCTGAAATTCTGTAATAGCAGCGGTGTTATTTAGGTCTTCCTCAACTGCAAGCACTGCAACTACAGATTCTGTACTTGGGTGCAGTTTGAGGTACTTGCGCTTGCTTGAGTATTCTATTGTATGCTTCTTTGTGCTTCTGCTCACTGCATTAGGAGAGGAATATTGTTTTCTCCACTACATGTATTTTTCTGAAACCAGTTACTTTTCAGATTCAGATTAAAAATACAAATATTATTAACAAATAAAACATGATATATAATTATAGATTGATCTGCCATATATGGGGTGGTTAAAATCTGCTTCACCTTACCTGCTGTAACATTGAAGTGATGAGCACGTTATGCATATATAATTCAGATTTATATTATTCTCTAATGGACGTGTTTGCATGATAAGTCCTTTGCTCTGGTACTTCAGATGTATTTTGATGCTCGGTGAAGAACCTGAGTACTGTTCCACCTCTAACTACAGGCAACTATTTGAAGGCATACAATATATTAGAGACGGGACTGTATTTCTATTTTTTGTCCGCTCATGCTGGTTATGAGCAACACCCATTCCTTTAACATACTATCCAATTTGCCTTAGTAAGTTCATGTACAGTACACTTCATGCTGCTATACGAATTCTACACCTTTTTCAGTTTCAGTTTAACTGAAACAGATCAAAGAATTTAAACAAGGAATCCAGACCTATGAAGTATTGAATAGCATTTTTTATTTGTCAGATTTATTGACTAAGGAATAGAATTATGCCAGATGGCATGTACATTTATGACTTGCAGCAGAAGTCCCCGGTGCCAGGATGAAGTGTCTAAGAGGGCTGTTAAAAATGGAGAGGGAGCAATTTTTTTCATAAAATAAAATGAATTGATTTAACCACGCAATAGCCTCAGAAATGCTAAATAATAACAACATTAGGGTCCTCCCAAAATACTGATAGGGACATTTCCCTACAGTCCATATGCAAACCTATGCCCTTGGTAGAATTACATTTTGTTAAAGAAACAGAAAAGAAAAGACACAGAACCAGTTGCATCTGTTTTATGACAGATACAGCGGAGTTGCAGTAGTCAAGGTGGGAGATGTTAAATACCTGGATGAGCACCTGGGTCACCTCCCTAGTGAGGAAAGGCCAGATCCTCCTGATGTTGTCTAGAAGGAATCTACAGGAGCAGGTCTACTGATGCAGTATTTGCATATCCCAGTATAAATGTTGGACACTCTACATGCTCACCAAACCATTTGAATCACTGAAAAAAAATGCGAGCCACAATTCATAGGTCTGGAACCAGGTCACAGAATACTCCAGACAATTACCAAGTACCAATTCTAATTTTCTCTTTAGTCTGAACAACAAAACTATTTCCATTCTGATCTGAGCTACATATGCACTATGTTAGGTTAGGTTCTAGGGCTCAAAACAACATGCATCTTGCATTTGAACATTCAAATCACTTAATATGTTTCTATAGCAATACGTGCATATGAAATCAATGACCAAGATACTTGTGGGTTACACCATGAACAGATTATGTGAGACAATGTGTTCAAAAATGGGCAGCAATCCTGCATTCAGCAGGAATGCTCGAAAAAGCTTGAGAAGTAGTCATTTTTCAACTCACTGAAAAGGGTAACCTCTGCCCTATTTTGTTTAATCTGCATGAACCATAAAATGTAGACAATAATCTTTTCATCTTTGCAAAATCGAACAGCTTCATTATTTCAGCAGCTAAAAAGAAAGGAACTGGGCAGAGAGACCAAAGGAAGGGATGGGACTTCCTTAAGTGATTAAAACACGTAACTCTCCAGAGAGGCATGCTCTCTCCAACAACACCAAGAAAGAGCCAGGGAACAGACGTCCATTTACAGCTGAAAAGAAGCAAATCGGTCATTTTCAAAATCGTTTTAATTATTACAACATGATTTCCTCACCCAAAGAGATAATATCAGACTCTTAAAGACAGGAGTGAAATCCAATTTCCCACTTGGTCCACCGGGAGAGAGAGGATAAGGGAAGATGCAGACTTTGTTATTAAAAGTAGAGCAGACCTCATTTTGGCACAGGCTGAACTCTAGGATGGCAGAGATACCGACTTTTATGGCCGCTGTTGTTTGTCTTACGGGGTGCTCCCTGGGGGAAATTGGGTTGAGAGGACCTGTGCTTTATGGTCACATCCATTGTTGAAGTCATTGTTGTGGGAGCTTTAGTGTTGCATTGTATCATTTTTCTGTAAACAAACAATATAAAGTTCATGTTTTTCATAGATACATCATGTTACTTGTATGTATTTCTAACATAAATCATACTTTCAAATAGAAGAGTAGTGAATATGTTCCTGCTCCAGTAATTGTAATACCTAAAACAGCTTATAAAAATGTGTGAAATCAGTATGTATTATTAATGAGATATGCTGCGTTTTATTACTATTTTTATGATAATATTTGCATACCCTGTAAGTAACACTAACCAACAGCAGTTTTGGCTTTAGTCAGTGACAGACAAGGTCATTGATCCGAGTCCAATGAATAATTGAATAAACATATTGCAAAATATCATGGTGCTGGTGGCAACAAGCTAAATAGAATTGACTTAAGTCTCCTCTGTATGCGAACCTTAGACATTATGGCAACCAACAGAAATAGTTACAATATAAGATAATATGCAGGTCAGGCACAACCTTTTTTCTATCCTTTGTCTACACAGTGTGCTGTCCTCATGTTCTAATCTTCAATATACATATTTTCACTTAACAGGCGGCTTTGGCTTTGTGGCAGAGTGGGTTGTCCACCGTTCGGAAGGTTGGCGGTTCGATCCCAGCCCACATGTCGAAGTGTCCTTGAGCAAGATACTGAACACCAAATTGCTCCAGAGGCTGCGCCTTCAGTGCGTAAGAATGATTAGATTACCAACTATTTAAATTGTAACTGTAACGGAATCCAGTTTCTCATAATTTGTATTCTGAATACGTAACGCCGATACATGTATTCCGTTACTCCCCAACACTGTGAAGCTCAACAAAAAACATAATGTGTGTGAATGCGCAGCACACGGTGGCGCAGCGCTGAATTCACACACACACACACACACACACACAAACACAGGTCACCGGCTACTGAGTAAGTGCGTGACGTGAGCGGGTGCTGAATGGTCAGCTCTGGTGCTGAGTGGTCAGCAGCATAGAGCGGGCTTAACAAAGCGGGAAGAGTTGAGAGGAGAAATGGCACAGTACAGTTCCAGGTAGAAAAAACAACCAAGTTAGCCTATGTAGTACATGTTCCTGATCTTGATCATAGGTGCCATCGTTATTGTGATTAATTTTATGGTTTTGCAGAGGGAGAGGGTGGCAGCAGCAGCTGAGTCAGAACAATCAGGCGTGGCATGTGGTACCGGCTATTTGGTGTTACTTCATAGGCCTAATACTTTCGATTAGTTAAAATCCTCATGCTACCCATGCATGTACATTGCAATGGATCCAAAGTCCTGCCTTCCTTAGTTACTGTTTGAGGTTGACAGCTGGACAAAAAGAAACACAATGACAAATATGCAGTCTGTCACTAAAAAGCTGCTCTGTTTCAACATTGTTAGTCTGATAACACGCCGGTTCAGGTTGAAATTCATCCCTTGAACCCTTGCTGGGCCTGAATTCTCTGTGCTGCAACTGACCCCCATGCCACTGAAGCCAGTCCCTGAACTCTCCATTGGGTCAACGGGGCCTTCCAAACCCCGTGCTGCTGCAACCAGTCCCTCAACTCTCCGTTGGGCCTGAACAGACTTCTGAGCTGCTGCAGCCTCTTCCTGAGAATCCTGAGCTGCAGCGGTCCAACCCTGCTTTCCAACCGCCGGCTACCTGCCCTGCACTCCAGTCGCCCGGCCTCCAGAGGTGTCCTGCCTTCGTCGCCCCAGGCACCACGCCCGGCCTCCAGAGGTCTCTTGCCTTCGTTGCTGCCAGCTCCATGCCCGGCCTCCAGAGATCTTCTCTCTGCTGCCGACCTCCAGATGGCCCCAGTCCTTGTCACCGGCCTTCTGAGGGTTCCAGCCCTTGATCTCGGGCCCCTAGCCAACCTCCCAACCTGCTCTTCTCCCCTGTCCTGCCCTGGGCCTGTCCCCTGTCTGTTTGCCCTGCAATAACCCCTGATTACCTCTCCGCTACTCACACACCTGTTTTCATGCTACTGGTCATCAGCCTGCAGCTTGTTGGTCCTATCTGCACCTGCACTTCATTCCCTCATCAGCGCTCCCTATTCATACCGGTCCACTTCTCTTGTTCATTGTCAGCTCGTCATAATCATCAAATGTATGTTGGTTCTGTCTCCCTGGTTATTTTGGAAATTTGTGCCTGTTACTTGCTTGTACCTGCCTGCCAACCTGCATATCTTCCCGCCTGCCTGTAACCTGTCTTCAGTAAGTTAATAAATCTCCACTCTTCATCCTGCATCTCTGCCTGCACTTGGGTCCTTTGCCTGTTTGCCACCACCACACTCACACTTTTGTTAAATGTTGTTGCTGTGAGCCATGTTTTATGTGTATTAGTGGAGTCAATTAAAAGCAAACTGTATTGCACTTTACAGGTTAGCTATCTCTCAAGTGTTTTGCCTGCCTGCTAAGTTGGTTTTCCTCAAAGTAGCAGCAAATTCCTCACAGGACACCGACGCTACAAACAGATGATGTTGTAGAATATGATGCATTACTGTTGATTAAACTACACCAGAAAAAAGCAACATACACATTAATGCATCAATAAAATTAATCTATAAACATCAGATATAATAGGAAAACACTGACAGGGACCATTTTACTGCACAATGCGTACTATAAGAACATTTTGCTATAATACTTGCATATTTTTACCGTTAGTAAGGTGTAGAATGCAGAACCTTTACTCGTAGTGGAGTATTTTCAAAATGGGTTATTAGTACTTTTTCTTAAATAATGGACCTGAATATTACTTCCACCTCTGCTTAGCACACCCACAGCCTAACAGCACCTGGCCTTGTGGTAGGGCTGCACAATTAATCGCAATATTATTGAAATCACAATTTGGCCAAGACATGCTGAATAAAATCCATACAATTCAGAATATAAAAAAATCCAATGGCTTTGGAATCTGACTTATTGTCGACATGTAGGTTAATATCACCTATGATAATGCAATAGACAAGAATTCTGCAGAATTGGCTAAGAAAAGGGGGCATTGCTTGGGGGCACTGTATACAGTGTATACAGCCTCGGGGTGCTAAAAGCCTGTGCCCCCCCAGCTATGTGGAGTTCTTCAACATGTATTCAACTTCAGCTTGAGTCTTCAAAGGGTCCCTGTTCTGTGGAAGACATCTTGCCTTGTTCCTGTGCCGAAAACGCCGCGTCCCAGTCCAAGGATCACAGACCGGTAGCACTGACTGCCCACATAAAGAAAACTCTGGAGAGACTGGAGCTTGAACATCTGCGACCCATGGTCAGACCCCTCCTGGACCCTCTTCAGTTCACCTACCAGCCCCGGCTGGGAGTTGAGGACGCCATCATCTTCCTGCTGAACCGCATTCACACCCACCCGGACAAGCCGGCTAGCACAGTGAGGATCATGTTTTTTGACTTCTCCAGTGCCTTCAACACCATCCGGCCAGCCCTTCTGGGTGAGAAGCTGGCAGCAATGCAGGTGGATGTCCTCCACGTGTCCTGGATTGTTGACTACCTGACTGGCAGACCACAGTATGTGCATCTGCAGCACTGTGGTCAGCAACACCGGGGCCCCTCAGGGGACTGTCCTCTCTCCCTTCCTCTTCACCATCTACACCAAAGACTTCAGCCACCACACAGAGTCCCGCCACTTTCAGAAGTTTTCTGATGACTCTGCTGTGGTGGGATGTATCAGTGGTCGTGATGAGACTGAGTACAGGGCTGTGGTTGGTAACTTTGTCTCATGATGCGAGCAGAACCATCTGCAGCTCAATGCGACAAAGTCTAAGGAGCTGGTTGTAGACGTACGAAGGGCCAAGGCACCATTGACCCCGGTTTCCATCCAGGGAGTCAGTGTGGACATTGTAGAGGATTAAGTACCTGGGAGTACACATAGACAATAAACTGGACTGGGCTAATTCAATTCAATTCAATTCAATTTTATTTATATAGCCCAGTATCACAAATCACATTTGCCTCAAAGGGCTTCACAATCTGTAACATACGACACCCTCTGTCCTTAGACCCTCGATTCGATTAAGGAAAAACTACCCCAAAAAAACCCTTTTAACAGGGGAAAAAATGATAGAAACCTCAGGAAGAGCAACAGAGGAGGGATCCCTCTCCCAGGACGGACAGACATGCAATAGATGTCGTAAGTACAGAATAGATTTATAGCATCAAAACTATAACATATACAGCCATGATGGCAAAATTGTTATATATATATATATATATTATTATGTTAGAAATGTTTAGGTGGTAAAACATAAGGGAAGATGATGGGTCCATAAGGGAAGATGATGGGTCCAGACGGACAACCGAGCAGCTCCAGGTGGAGCCCAACGAGCAGGACCCGAGCCACTCATCCCCTGCACCATAGACACAGCAACACTGCCCCAGCAGGTCGCCATAGTCACAGATCCAGATACATCTCCGGACACT
Source organism: Coreoperca whiteheadi (assembly GCA_011952105.1). Taxonomy (NCBI): domain Eukaryota; kingdom Metazoa; phylum Chordata; class Actinopteri; order Centrarchiformes; family Sinipercidae; genus Coreoperca; species Coreoperca whiteheadi. The sequence continues at coordinate 3,852,844 of CM022492.1, read as the reverse complement.
GAAATACCTGCTGAAAGTGACACTAAGAACACTCAAGCTCTTTACAGGAAAGGCCAGTGCCCTTCTAAGGAGGCTGAGGTCCTTCAACATCTGCCGGACAATGCTGAGGATGTTTTATGAGTCTGTGGTGGCCAGTGCTATACTGAATGCTGTTGCATGCTGGGGCAGCAGGTTAAGTGTAGCAGATGCTAACAGACTAAATAAACTGATTGGTAAGGCCAGTGACATTGTTGGGGTGGAGCTGGACCCTCTGTCGGTGGTATCGGAGAGGAGGATGCTGGCCAAACTACATGCCACCTTGGACAGTGTCTCCCACCCACTCCATGACCTGCTGGTCAAACAAAGGAGTACCTTCAGCAGAAGACTCATCCTCCCAAAATGTACCACAGAGCGCTACAGGAAGTCATTCCTGACTGTGGCCATCAAACACTTTAACTCCTCCCTCTAAGTGTTAGTCGTTATGATCCTAAGTCATTAAACTGGACATTGATCATGAAGATCTCTGCAATACTGGACATAATTGTGTAATATTTGGTGTTAAAACCAGTGTATTATATTTTTTGCTTAGTAGGCTACTTCTATTCTTGTGATAGTGAGCTATGGGATCTCATCTCATCGTTAGGGGTTGCGGGTGACTGGAGCCTATCCCAGTGACTTTGGGCCTTAGGCGGGGTCCCCGGGGATCAATAAAGTAATAAAGTATTTCTGATTCTGACATTCTAAGTATTATAGCATGATGCTCCAATGAACAAAAGTCACCCAATGATATGTCCCTATTGGCAAGAGCAGATGAGAATAACGTTGTGGTCCCACTGCCCTTCTTCACTTGTCTACAAGAGTGGGAAAAACTATAGCTCGGGTGAGATGCCTCATTATGAGCGACTGGACAATTTGTGCTGAGCCAGGTTTCGGATAAAAACATACAGTCCAGTCTATGTAACTTTTGAAGTTGGAAAAAAAAATTTTTTTCCCTTACAAGTGCTAATGTTAACTGGTTCAATAGTGTAGTGGTTATCACATCTGCTTTACATGCAGAAGGGCCTGGGTTCGAGCCCAAGTGGAACCAATTAATCTTTATGCAATTCCCCCACTGCTTCCAGCTTGACCTTTTCTGAACCATAATAACAACTTAGTCCAATCTTGATTGAAGGGAGCCAGTTTCACTGTTTTAATCAGTTCTGATCAACTGATGCAGCTGCTCCCAGGTTTGCAGGAAGTATGGCAAAGGGATGCAGCATCTCGTTTCCCTCTCAGGGAACCATGGTTACATGCGTAACTTAAGATGTTCCCTTTCGAGGGAACTTCAATGCTGCGTCGATAACGACACTATGGAGAAAGAAAGTCCCATGCTGAGAAATGCCTGCCCATGCTTAAGACCCCGGACTGTTTTGTACAAAGGTATGCGGGGAGGACCAACCCACAGCCTTGCATATATGCCACAGGGATGTCCCTGACCACCATGCCTTCAAAGATGCCATACTTCATGTGGAGTGAGCTTTAAGCAGCAGAGGTGAATGCAGGCCACGCACCTCATAAGCTTGAGAGATAGCCTTAACAATCCACCTGCTTACCATCTGTTTGGTAGCCGGGCACCCCTTCTTGGGGGGCCCAAAGCATACCAGCAGCTGGTCAGATGTTTGCCACTGTGACGTCTTCCTGACGTAAAGCTCAAGGGCCCTGGCAAAGCAACCTAAGTCTCCTGTGTTCCGCCAATGCTTGGGGAAGATGAAAAGGCTGAAGCACCACCGTCCGGGCCACATTAGTGGGCACCTTAGGTACATACCCCAGTCTCAGGTGCAGGATGGCCTTCACTGCACCTGGAGCGAAGTCCAGACCTGCAGGAGCCACCGACAAGGCCTGTATATCTCCTGCTCTTTTGAGAGATGTTATAGCCAACAAAAACATAATTTTAAGGTTAGGCACTTGTCTGAGGCAGTCTCTAAGGGCTCGAAGGGTGCCCATGACAACCCTTCCAATACCATGGTTAGATCCCAAGCGTGTCTTCTAACCATTTACATTTAGTCATTTAGCAAATGCTTTTATCCAAAGCAACTTACATTTGAGGTAGAGTATGAATGAGGAAAATGAAAGGGAATGAAGAGTAGAAATGGTGACTGGTGTGGAGCAGGAAGTGGCTAAGATTAGCAAGAGTAAAGTGAGGAGGATGAAGAGTGGAAAGGCAGTTGGTCCTGATGACATACCTGTGGAGGTATGGAAGTGTCTAGGAGAGGTGGCAGTTGAGTTTCTGACTAGTTTGTTTAACAAGATCTTGGAGAGTGAGAGGATGCCCGAGGAATGGAGGAGGAGTGTACTGGTGCCAATTTTTAAGAACAAGGGAGATGTGCAGAGCTGTGGCAACTACAGAGGAATAAAGCTGATGAGTCATACAATGAAGTTGTGGGAAAGAGCATTTGTGAGCAGCAATATGGTTTCATGCCTAGAAAGAGCACAACAGATGCAGTGTTTGCTTTGAGGATGCTGGTGGAGAAGTACATAGAAGGTCATAAGGAGTTGCATTGTGTCTTTGTAGATTTCGAGAAAGCGTATGACAGGGTGCCGAGAGAGAAGCTGTGGTATTGTATGAGGACGTCTGGAGAATCATGAGAAGTATGTTAGAATGGTGCAGGACATGTATGAGAGCTGTAAGACCGTGGTGAGGTGTGCTGTAGGTGTGACAGAGGAGTTCAAGGTGGAGGTGGGTCTGCATCAAGGATTGGCTCTGAGCCCCTTTCTTGTTTGCTCTGGTGATGGACAGGCTGACGGATGAGGTTAGACAGGAATCTCCGTGGACTATGATGTTTGCGGATGACATTGTGATTTGTAGTGAGAGCAGGGAACAGGTGGAGGAGAATCTAGAGATGGAGGTCTGCTTTGGAAAACAGAGGAATGAAGTTTAGCCGCAGTAAGACAGAATACATGTGTGTCAATGAGAGGGACCCAGGTGGAATGGTGAGGTTACAGGGAGCAGAGGTGAAGAAGGTGCAGGACTTTAAGTACTTAGGGTCAACGGTTCAGAGCAATGGAGACTGTGGAAAAGAGGTGGAGAGGCGAGTGCAAGCAGGTTGGAACAGGTGGAGAAAAGTGTCAGGTGTGTTGTGTGATAAAAGAGTATCAGCAAGAATGAAAGGAAAGGTGTTCAAGATGGTGGTGAGACCAGCGATGAGGTACAGCTTAGAGACAGTGGCACTGAAGAAAAGACAAGAAGCGAAGCTGGAGGTGGCAGAGCTTAAGATGTTGAGGTTCTCTTTGGGAGTGACGAGGACGGACAGAATCAGGAATGAGTACATCAGAGGGACAGCTCATGTTAGATGTTTCAGAGATAAAGCCAGAGAGGCCAGATTGAGATGGTTTGGACATGTTCAGAGGAGAGACTGTGAATATATTGGTAGAAGGATGCTGAGGTTGGAGCTGCCAGGCAGGAGGTCTAGAGAAAGACCAAAGAGGAGATTTATGGCTGTAGTGAGAGAGGACATGAAGTGAATTGGTGTGAGTGAAGAGGATGCAGAGGACAGGGTTAGATGGAGGCGCATGATTCGCTGTGGCGACCCCTGAAAGGGAACAGCCGAAAGGAAAAGAAGAAGAAATGTATATATTTTTATATTACCATAGCACTGAAAGAGTACAGGAGGATGTGGTGATTATCTATGTCAAAGGCAGAAGACAGATCCAGTAAGATGAGTACAGATGCCTTGGATATTGCCTCTGCCAGTCTCAGGGCTTCGACGACTGAGAGCAGCGTGGTTTCCGTGGAATGGCCGCTCTTGAAACCAGACTGGTTGCGGTCCAGCAGGTTGTTCTGTGTGAGAAAGGAGGGGAGCTGGTTAAACACCTGGCTGGGGCCTCATCCTCAGGGTTCCACAGAGGAAACGGGTAATAAGGTGGTGCCTTCCCAGCAAGTCGCCATCCAGGGGTGCATGGAAGACAGCCACTGACGCCACATACACTTTAAGTGTAGATCGGGAGAGCCCTGCTACCAAGCAGTTAACTGGGTCCAAGTGATGCTCTCTCCACCATGAAGTGAAAATATTCCACTTCAAAGTATACAGTTTCCTCGTGGAGTGAGATCTAGAGTTTCGGATGGTCACTACTAGAGAGACCTAACATTAGGAACTGGTCCCCTTCGGAAGACAAGCCTACATGACCGACTGGGAGTGAACTATCACGCCTCTGGCCTGCAACCTGAGTTCCCTTCTGACAAATATCAACCGTAGTGTGGTAGCGTCCACACAAGCTAACGTTTCATAATCCCAAGCATTTCTGAAGAACAAACTCAAATTGGAAACAACTGCTAAGGATCACCAATCCTGGATCAGTAATTGTGATGCCGCCACCATTTACAGACCGGCCGGTGACTTCTTCTTTATGTTTTACGGCAAAGATCTTTTTGGTGCATTACCGCCACCTTCTGCTCCGGACGGTGACATCACACACACCCTCTACCAAAACATCACAAACGAAACGAAAAAGTTAGAATAAGCAATTATAATTGCTTGTTAAATAAACAATTGACCGGAACAATTATGCATGCCTATCTGTTTGAATTAAAGTTTTATTGATTACTGAGATAGCATTGATTTGAAATGAAGTTAGTTCAATATAAAAAAAATACTTGAACAAATAGCTTTGATGTAGTAAACTACTTTTGCCATGTTGCTGTAGCTTAGCTTGCTACATTTCCCAGGGGGGTAGCTTCAGTGTAGTGAAGCTTTATTTAATGCAGAGTAACTGATAGCTTAGCTCACTACATTTACCAAGTAGTTTGCCCAACACTGCCCCTAGTGAGGTGTAGTCTGTGTCAAGCAGTCCCTCAGGACCATGGCCCACCCCGTGCAGGACCCGTTCAGTGACAGTATCTGCCAACGCTGCGATATTCCCAACACTGGGGTCTGGGCTCGAAACCAAGGCTCCATCCAGGATACCATGGTATGAGTGTACCAGCTCGAAACCTTGACCCCGTGAAACAATTTGCCCCTTGGGGAAAAACCCTCTTGGTCCTAAACCCCGACTGCAGGAGCCCCCCCGTCTCTAGAGCCATGTCGCAGTGAGACATGGGCCTACCTCCCTTCTGGACACCTGAGCCAGGAGTGACGTGATCCATGCAGGAGTCAACCATGCCAACAATGCATCCAAGTCCATAAGTACCCCTCCTTTGAACAACGTCCTTCTGACAGAAATAAGGCTCACGTTGAGCCTGAACCAACTCATGTGGTCGAGCATGACAGCTCGCTGCCATGCCCCCGCTAGGCCAGACAGAAAAACCCGGTGTTGGAACACTGTGCCCCATACAGTGCACCAAAGGAACTTCCTGTGTTCCATCAGGATGAGGATACGGAAAGATGCCACCCACAGATTGATCGCCCATGGGCCTGATTTGGCACACGATACAAGGAGTCGTCGGCCACAAGAACCCTATTCTCCTTACAGACTGGTTTGGCCAACGAAGATCTACAGAGGTGCGTAACCGTCCATCTGTTGGAACTACAACAGGACCTGGCGTGTTTCTTTGGGGGGACAAACATAATTTAGCCCCTCCGGGACTTGTCACAACAGGGAATAAATCGCTGAACAGTGGCTGCCTGCTTCTTGCCTGCGACGAGTTGGCCATTGTCCAGGGTATACCCCGGTAGAAGATGAGATGAGAATACAGAGAAACCCAATATAAGAAATAAAATATTAACATGATGGTGATTAAGAATTTAGTGTGTATTGTTGACCTGAGTGCACTTTGGTTTTAGTTTTTTGTTTAAGAAAGCTTGCATTAATGTTCATGTAGACATGTAAAAATCATTGTCTCCAGACCTATCCTGGTCTGCAGCAGCACAGCAGCGATGAGCAACAGCATCCACATTCTCCTCAGCGTCAGCAACTGATGTCTTTCTATCAATGGCAGCATTAGCTAGCTAAATTAACTCGCTTCACAGCAAAACCACATTTCATCGGCAGCCAAAAGTCTTCAAACTCACGGTAATACAACGGATGTAATCAGCGAAACAGTCTAAAGTCCAACACGAAGTAAACATACACAATAAACAGTAAATATAATCTAGACTCTCACATGTCCGACAGTCTTCTCCACAGTAACATTACGTGACTGCAAACACTGCCTTCTCGCGAGATTACCCAGAGGTCAATAGGAAATCAAATTCTTCCAGGTCATTAACTCTCCAAAGTAAACAAGAATTATTATTATTTTTTTCTGAACAAACCTTGAAACACCTTTAAAAAATGACAATAATCCACATGTTTAAATATGGCAAATATTATCAACTGTTGTCACAAATACAAACAACTGTTGTAAATCAGGTTATTATACTCAGCATTAGCCTCTCACTCGGAGTGGAAGAAGCCACAGAGTGGGCTTCTGGTCCCCAAGTGTGAGTGAAGCGCCGTCTCTCCATCCTCCCCTAGATCCACCTGCGATCCCCATGAGTGAGGTCCCCGGGCTGCCTCAGCAGCTCCAGGACATGCACCGCGTGGAGCGCAAACTATCAAAACCCTCTTCACGCGGACAATATCAAGAAACTACATGTTTATTGTCACACTTGGTTTTCATTACTTTCCGTCATTAGTTTCGTATTTTTTTGTAAAAATACAAATTGTCAAATTTTGCCCGAACTGTGATTTACAATGATTACATTGTGACGATGAACTTGAGAGGAAGATCAGCTGGACTGGTGTGTTTGCTCCTTTTCTTTTCTTCACTGTCTAAAATCTGTCCATCTTGTGCTTTACTTTGTTTGTCGTTTTGCTAATCTCTGCTAACTTGAGTTCGAGGGCATTCTGATCCAATTAATCGTGTCTACATTGTTACCAAATAAAAAAGACTTATTGGCAATTTTTATAGCAGACATTTTGACTTGTTATAACTGGAAAAGCACAAGTGGAACATAACAGTGACTCAGTTTCAGGAATTATTGCAATGCAGCAATTAATAATGTTATTAGTTACATTTTGACTTGTGTTTAACAGGTCAAAGTGTCTGCTAATCTATTCTACTTCTTCTTGGAGAACCACTGCTGTGTTGTTGCTGTGTTAGGCTGTGTCTACATATAATAGCTTTGGCGGTTGTTCTTCAGGCTAGCATGCTGAATCATGAGGAATTTGAGATTATTTTGTTATTAAATGATTGGCTCAAATATGAAAATGCTGTGAATATAAGGCATCATGTGCAAAAATACAGATTAACAGGTCTAGCTATCAAGAGCTGAAAACTTGAATACGGAATTGTATTGAATTATTGATTTTCTTTTTCCTTTTTTTTAGTTTTTGTTTTACTCTAGGACATGTATTCTGGGTGTTCTAAGCTGTTTTAATATACAGAATGTGATGTCAATGGAGGACCAGGGCAGTATGTGAGATACTGAGACTTTTTTTGACATTAAAGAAAATTAACTATTCTAGTTTTCCTCTTCATCGATGTATTCCTTTATGTTGATAGAGACAGTCATTACAGACACCATGGCTTTCCTGGCGCTCAAAA
>CM022492.1:3731321-3803721 GCA_011952105.1 Coreoperca whiteheadi | reverse complement strand
ACACACACACACCAAGTGCCGCATGGAGGGGGGAGAGAGCCGTCAGGATGCACTTTAAAGATACAAAGTTTAATTTCATATACTTTAATGAATGAACCATTAAACATTTTCACTCCTAAATATAAAATATATTTTTTAATTTGTTTTAAATTATTTAATTCAATCCATTAATTCATTCATTTCATTTCCTGTGGGGGGAGGAGGGGGGTTGATATAAAAGGGGCGGGGCTTAATAAGTCATAAATCAATCAAACTCGGATCAAAAAGTGACAGGTGGTGTTCCATATATCTCTCTCTGCGGTGCATTCCAAGCGAGCAGCCATTCACCAAACTGTGGAATGCTGTGATCGCAGCCACATACACCTTAAGTGTAGCGGGGGAGAGTCCAGCCTAAACCGGCCTTGGAGGAACTCCAGCACTGAAGCCGAAAACCGGCTTTGGAGGAACTCCAGCACTGAAGCCATTGGGCAGTGAACTGAGTCAAGATGGCGCTCCAGGCACCATGCAGTGAAACATTTCCACTTGCCTGCATACAGTTTCCTCATGGAGGGGGCTCTAGAGTGTAAGATGGTCTCAACTACCTCGGTAGAGAGACCGGCAGCTCGGAGGTGGTCCCCCTCAGGGGCCAGACCCACAGCTTCAATTTTCCCGGCTGGGGATGGAATATTTCGCCTAGGCCCTGCGACAGCAGGTCCCTCCTGATGGGAATCTCCCATGGGGGGGTCGTCCAGGAGGGCTACCAGGCCCGAGAACCAGATTCTGGCAGGCCAGAACCGGGCCACGAGCAGCAGCTGGGCCCCTGTTCGGCGAACTTTCTCTAGAACCCCCGGGAGCAGAGCAATCGGGGGAAAAGCGTAGCCTCGGGTCATGGCTGTGCCATGGCATCCAGCCCCAGGGGCGCTGGATACACAAGGGAGAACCAGAGGGGGCAGTGAGCGTTGTCCGGGGACGCGAACAGGTCCACTTGTGCTCTGCCGAATCTCCATATCATCTGCACCATCTGGGTACCTCAGGTATGAAGAGTGCAACGTCCCCTGGGACCACAAAAGGATCTGGCACGCCAGTCTGCACAGAGGGCGCGACCTCAGACCGCCTTGTCGATTTATGTAGGAGACCACCGCTGTGTTGTCGGAGTGGACAAGCACGTGGTGGTCCCTGAGGTCTGGAAGAAAGTGCCTTAAGGCCAACAAGACCGCTTGCATCTTCAGGCAATTTATGTGCCATAGATGCGGGGTCAACCACAAACCTCGAGCTGTGCGGCCTTCCAAAACTGCGCCCCATCCGCTGCTTGAGGCGTCTGTCGAAAATGTGCGACGGTGATACACCATTCCCAGCACTGGGCCCTGGGTCAGGAACACCAGTTGTCTCCACCTTGATTAGGCGAAAAGGATTGCCCCTCGGGGAAAATCCGGCGTCCCTGAGCCACCACTGCAGCTGCCTCATGTGCAGCAATCCAAGCGGAATCACAGTGGATGCTGCAGCCATGAGGCCTAACAGTCTGTGAAACTGAAGTGCAATGAGATGTCGGCCTAGGTGCACCCTGAGTACCATAGTCAGGATTGACTCGACGCGTGTGGGAGACAGTTGAGTCCCACGCTACTCCTAGGAACGTAATCCTTTGTGTTGGAGTGAGCGTGCTCTTGCTCGTGTTGAGCCTCAACCCCAAGCCCCTCAAGTGCGCAAGTACAACATCTCGATGCTGTACTGCGATGAGCCGAGACTGGGATAAAATCAACCAGTCATCCAAATAATTGAGGATGCAGATCCCCTGGAGTCTGAGAGGAGCCAGGGCGGAATCCAAACACTTCGTGCTAGGCCGAAGGGAAGCACCCGATATTGGTAAGCTTTGCCCCCGAAAGCGAACCGCAGGAACTTCTGTTGTCCCGGAATGACAGAGACATGGAAGTAAGCGTCCTTCAGATCGATCGTGACAAACCAGTCCTCGGACTGAATTTGACTCACAGTCATAGGGATCATCAACATCCGGAACCGGAATCTCCTCAGAGGCTGGTTCAGGTGACGAAGATCTAAAATGGGGCGCAGACCACCGTCTCTCTTCGGAACTATGAAGTACCGGCTGTAGAACCTGGTATACATCTCGCTGTCGGGGATCTGTTCTATGGCCCCTTTGTACAGGAGGGAATGAATTGCTTGCTCCATCACTTGTGCTTGTACTCGGTCGACCCTTGTTTCCAGAATTCCTCGGAATCCCGGGGTTCGAGACCGGAATTTGTAGCATGTAGCCTTGTCGGACGGTGCATAAAACCCAGTGCGACACGCCGGGTAACACTTCCCAAGCGGGCAGAAAGTTTCTCAGGGGAACCAACCGCTCGAGGCTGGTGCCTGGGGGACCTGGAGTGGCGGCCTCGGTTACCCGAAGCGCTACAGCGGTGGGAAATCCCCAAGGATCGGCATGTACATGCCTGACCGCCCCCCGAACCTGTGATGTCAGAGCTGCGGTATCCTGAAGCGCCAAAGCGACGGGATTTAACGTCTACAGGCCTCTGTAGAGGACGTAACTCTGGCCTGACTGCTGCACGGCCGTGCAGGTCTAAAGGCAGTGGTTGCACGGAACTCGCCACGCCCCGATGGCGGGGTAGGAGCCTGAGTTCTCGAGGGCCCGATGGGGGGCGCCCTCTGAGGCCTGACGCTCAAGTCAGGGCCTCTTCCTGGAAGGCGAGAAGCACAGCCCTCAGGTCCGCCTTCTCCCTTTCAGGCCTCCGTCGAGCAGGCGGGAGCGAGCCCCTCGACCACTGGGGGGCATCCATAAGGAAGGTCTTATCCCTATCCTTAATACCCGACAGAGTCAGCCATGAGGGGCGCTCTGTCGCCACCAGCAGGGCCATGGACCGCCCGATAGCTCGGGCCGTATCCTTCGTGGCCCTTAACGACAAATCTGTCGCACGGCGAAGCTCCTTCACATCCAGCAGATCGGTCTGGTATGCCTGCAAGGCCGCCATAGTGTGCAGGCATGCACCGGCCTGACCCGCCACCATGTAAGCCTTGCCGACTAAAGCAGAGGTAGTACGGCAGAGCTTAGTAGGCAACGTCGGGGAGGACGCGGCCTCCGGCAGTAAATACGCCACCAGCGACTCCTCAATACCTGGCATACCGCCGTAACCATTCTCTTTACGCCCGCTGATCGAAGCACATTGGCGACCAGTCGGGCTAGAAAGCCGTGTAGAATACGGCCGGGACCAGGACTTCGACACCTCAGTGTGGAGGTCCAGAAAGAACGGTAAATCCCGACGCGAGCGAGGAGGTGGGGCTACAAGGAAACGCTCGTTGAGCTTTCTCCGGCGACGAGCGTCCTGCTCTTCCGCTGGCCAAGCGATATTGAGCCTAGCCCCCTCACGGGAAACCACCTCCAGCAGCTTTTCATACTGTGGAGACTGGGCTGACGAGCCACCCATGTCATCGCCCTCCGCTCCGAGCACATCCAGTTCCTCGGAACTGGAGTCCCGGTAAGCGGGCTCCCGCTCCGGGACAGAAGAAGCCGCAGACTCGATGCGGGCTTCCGGACCCAGAAAGCGGGAGAAAGAACCCGTGGATGAAGGTAAAGAAAGAGCCAAAGCTGTCTCACCTTCGTCGCCGTGGTCTGAGGTCTGCGATCCCCAGGAGTGCAGTCGCCGGGATGCCTCAGCAACCGCCGGTCCCTTACCACGTGGGGAGCAGAGCTGGCCACCTTCCTTTAAAAAGCGCCAGCCGAGAGCAGAGCTTCCTAACCGGGAAACGCTCGCAAAGCACACAACCAGCCCCCTCAAGAGGCTGCTAGCACATGCTCTCTTCACGAGCAGGCCACACACATCTCATGTGTGTCACTGTCGAGGATATAGCATTCAAGAACTATATCCATGGGCAATTGTACATCTTTTCTAGGTTGACTATTTATGTTTGCCTTGTGTCTTTGTCCATTTTGACTCTGAAATTCTGTAAATCAGCTCCAGTCCTTTGGTCCCTTTGAAGTTAGCTGTCCTTGTTCTGAGAAGATGTGCAGAAAACCCCTTGTCGTCATTAAATACAGCTTTAACATTGTGAAACAGAGCACGTTTGAACATATATTCTCAGGAACTGAATGATAAAAATCAGGCACATGGTTGCCAATCACAACTAGTATTTTTTCTACAAATGCAGATAAGATAGATGTAGATAAAGTGTGAGATAGATATAGACTGTTCTTGTTTTGGGGCAATATAGTGGTGCAATGGTTAACACTGGCACCTTACAGCAATCCACTGGCCAGCTGGGGCATTTCTGTGTTGGATGTTCTCCTCGTGCCTGTGTGGGTTTTCTCCATGTACGCCGGCTTCCTCCCACAGTCCAAAGACATGCAGGTTAGTTAGTCGGTCTTAAATTGCCCGTAGGTGTGACTGTGAGCGTGAATGGTTGTCTGTCTCTATGTGTCAGCCTTGTGATTGACAGCCCTGTGATTGTACCCAGCCTCTCGCACATTGTCAGCTCGGATCAGCTCCAGCCCACCATGACCTACTAAGGATAAGTGATGACAAAAATAATGGATGGTTTTGTTGTTTATTTTACATTTTATTGTGGATTTTCTTGGAGTGTGTGCATTATGACGACATATCATTGACAAAATCCGCAAACGCAAATGAAATCCAAGTGCGTGGATTTTTTTTATTCATTTATTTGATTGGGACAGTGCATGTTAATGAACAAACATGGAATACATGCATGTAAACATGCCGGATTGTAGCCAAGGGCTAATTTCCATCCGTAGTCACACGGGCTAAGGTCACAAAAACATTACAGAAATAAAAATTTACATCTATATAAATGTAAAATCAATAAGTTATCAAAAGTCCTATAAACAATATTCACATAAGACTCAAAAATTCATCCAGCTTCACAAACATGACGAAATACAAAAATTAAGATAGCATACAACATACCCACTAATGTGTGCAACTTTGGTTTGCCCATAACCATTTTTTCAACTGGACTTTGAACGAGCTATATGTAGGGCATTCTCTCAGTGTTAGAGGAAGACTATTCCACATGTTCCCACCTCGGACAGACAGGACTGTCTGACCAAAGGTGGTATACCTGTGGGGTATTATCAAGTCTCCATTGGTGGAGGCTTGCGTGGTCCTCTGCAAAATTTCTTTAATTTTGATAAAATCCTTCAGTGGTGGAGGAGCGAGGGAATATAAAACCTTGTATAGCAGACAGACCATTTTCAAATTGATCATATTTTGAAAGTCCAATAGCCCATGTTTTTTTAAAACATGACAGTAGTGGTGGGATAGCGAATTTTTATCAAATATTTTTAATGCCTTTTCATAGAGGATTTCTATGGTTTGAAGTGTTGTTTGGCATGCAAGAGACCAGGTAGTCAAGCAATAGTCAAAGAGAAATAATCATTGCATAAAAATATGTTTTAGCAGCACTCACGGTTAAATTATTTCAAATATGTCGGAAATTTTGAAGATTAAATTTCACTACCTGTTCTACTTTTTTTACATGACTTTTGAAGCAAAATGTTGGATCAAGGACTACCCCAAGATATTTAAATTATGAGACCAGTTCAAGTTCCATTCCATTCAGAAAGACATTTGATCTGGTTACTTCAATGTGATGTTTTGAAAAGTACATGCACAACAGTACAGGTTTTCTAGTGTTCAACATGAGGCATGAATCCTTGAGCCAGTTCTGCACATAGACTAAAGCAGCTGTGAGATCAACAGCTGCTTGTTGAATAGTTTTTGCTTGAGTGTAAATTACTATTTCATCCACATAAATCTGCGAGAAGACGTTTGGACATGAATTTGGTAGGTTATTAATAAAAAGAGAGAACAGAACCGGCCCAAGGGTAAACCCCTGTGGGACACCAACTCCAGAATCTAAACAAGGAGATTTGACACCATCTAATACCATGTACTGTTTCCTGTGGGACAGATAGGATTTAAACCATAAAAGTGCTTGATCAGAGATGTTAAACTGAGCTTTCTTCAAATCTAAGAAGACAGCTCCGACATAAGGACTCTTGTCAAGCAAACCTTTTATATTTTCTCTTAACACACACAGGGCACTATCGGAGGAGTTATGGGTCTGAAAACCGAATTGTAGTCGATGCAATGAAGGTTGGACATTTTCCAAATGGGCCGTCAACAGTCTGACTACCCACTTCTCCGCTATCTTTGATATAATGGGTAGTATGCTGATTGGTCTACGGTTGGACATGTCTGTTGTAGCACCTGATTTAAATATTGGTGTCACTGCAGCCACGTTCCAAACTGCAGGGATTATAGAATGGTTAAAGGACATATTAAGACGGGTGATTGGACGTACCAGAGGGTCCTTGTACTCTGTCAAAAGACGTATATTTAGACCAAATGCATCAAAGGCTTTTGAATTTTTCATGCCAGTAATAGTTTTTGTTACTTCATAGTCCGAAATTTCAGTGATTTTGAATACAGAATGATGTGGATCAGTAACATTGTCAGAGCACAGAGATGAAGCAAAATGCTGCGTAATCTCTTGCACAGAATTTATAAAGAAACTGTTTAGATTGGTGGCTATGGAAAGTGGATCTTTAATAATCGAGTCATTAATTTGAAGCACCATTTCCTTATTATTTTTATTTGTTTGTCGGCCAAGCAATTTAGATTTTGCCATAACAATTTTCCATTGCGGTTTGCATTCTCTATTACTTTAATGAAAAAGTTAGCTTTGGCCCGTCTCAGGCTCTGTTACCTTGTTTCGCATGTGGGTAAACTTCTGACGGTCTGTTGGCAGACCTGATTTAAAAAATTGCTTTAACAACAGGTCTCTAGCGGACATTTTTACATTCTTTAGTCAGCCATGGCAAGTGGCACCTTTTTTTACGTTTATATCGCCCTCTGCTCAAATGGGTGGAAATAACATCCTTCAGAGAATTAATAAATTTACTGCTACAAAATTCAGGATTATCACCAGACAGGATTGTATCCCAGTCCAGTGATGACAGAGCTGTGACCACATTTTGTCGTTGGCTGTTCGGTATAAACTCATAGGGAGACATTATTAACCCTCGACTTCGACAGTTTCCTAGAAAAAAAGTATAATATTATGGTCTGAAAGACCAGTCAGAAAACTATAGGATCTAATTATCCTTTCAGATCTGTTGCTGAAAAGTAGATCTATTTTAGTTTTAGAGTGTTTCGTAATCCTAAGCGCGTGGATGTAGAAGAGAGTCAAACTCAAACAGCGGCACACGCATCATTTTTTTGCTAGCGCTTTCACTGCACTTGCACGCAGAATATCCCTGCTAGGACAAGCAATATTGTAACCTGCAAGGAGAAGGTAATGCTTTGAGCATGCACAGAATCCAAAGGAGAGTGTGACTGTTTTTCGAGCACACAACTAGTGTCATTGCTCTCCTGCTCGCGAAAACGTTCACCTGGGCTCGCTGATTATGCCTGCCTTCCAGCACAACTTCTTCCTTGGCTTTATGAACCACCAGGTGGAAACATTACTTTTCCTGTGTTATATTTGGTTTGATTTTAATAGGTTACTAACAAGTAATTTATTGTGAGGTAAGAAATAAAAGCTCCCTTCAATATAATCATGCTATGGAATTGTTGGGATTTACCAACTATGTCTTACACGGAGGCACCATAATTTTGGGGTTACACTGGCAGTACCGTTAGATTTGGCTATCAGGATTATCAAAGATAATCATAAATAATGCTTTAATTTAATAAAGACCTCGGGGCACCACCCTTAATTAAAAGCGTAGATTAAATAAGTTAGAAAATCTATTTCTGCCCAACACAATAGCCTCTTACTTGAAATTGCTTTTCCTAGCGATTTATGTGTCAGTCTGTGTGATGTCCTCTCGAGCTCGGGTGCTGACAAAGTGGTGGTCCTGCTAGAGAAACTGTTCCTTCGAGGCAGCCAAGGGAAGCAGCATTCGTCAACATCAGCGGAGAGAGAGGCAGCAGTGTCTCTCTTCCTGAAGAGAACGGCAGTCTGTGTCTCTTCTGCAGACAAAGACTGTTTTAAAGAGGGAAACAGCCTTTATCCAAAAAGTGTTTTAGCAAACATAAGACTAGGGTAATTAAAGTTCATGTGAAAAACATCTTCCTGGTGTCACTTTTCTCACCTTTCTAGCTTCCCTTGATCCTCCCAGTCCCACACCTGAACTCACTCGGTGATTATCACTCCCACTCTCCCCGGATTCCCTGCACCTGGTCCTTGTCAGTAGCACTCCCTTTATATTGATCTCACTTCTCTGTACTCCTGGTCCGTTCTTAGTTTAGTAATGTTGTTTGTTGGTATGGTTTTCGGTTCTTGTGCTAAATCAACCCATGGTTGGAAGTCTGAATCGGACTCCTCTTTGCTGCACTACACCAACAGTAACACTTGGGGTAAGGAGCGTAACTAAGTTTACTGTGGAATGGCCAGGAGACTTGGTGTTATCATAGCTGTGCACCGAGATTTCAAGCGACCTCTTGGGCGCCTCAACCAATAAAAGTCCGTTGCTTGGTTTCAACTAATAACTTTTATAGGCCTCAAGTCAGATTTAATTTCAATTTCACAACTAGGTGCGAAAATAACCGCTAAGGTGATTTGGCACCTTCTCCTGTCTGTTCTTTCTTCTCATTATGTCTAGGGTCAAGGCTTGCCCTTTGCAAGTAGGCCGCAGTCTTTTGTTTCCCCACACGTGGTTAGGCCAGGCGAGGCCCAACAGTTACGATTGCAGTTGCAAGAACGATACATTCCATTCATGAACTTATTCTAATTATCTAATAACGCCCCCTGCTCTGTCATTTGTTTTTGTCTGCAGGATGTCGCTTATTTTTATGACTCACTCTGTATGGAGGGATTGTTATTTGGGGTGATTTAACTGTGCGCTCTCCCTCATGCCTCTGGGTGCACAGAGAGCTGTTTTCTCACCTACTCTCTATACTGGGCTGTTACAGTGCATAACAGTCGTCTTCGTTTCTCACAGAAGGACGTTTTATGTTTCACTGCCTCATGGTGAATATCATGGTTTTTCAGTGAGGCTCATTTGCAACGCAAGGAGCCAAATGTATGTATTTTATCTAACTTAAATACCTGCAAATAGTACGGGAAGACAGAGATGCTATTTGGGCTGCAGTTCACCCTTTGAGAATTACAGCTCTTTTTGTAGTATTTATCCTGAGAATTTTGTTTCCAGAATTAAATTGTTTGTTTTTAGGTTGATAGCATAATATATATGATGACATTAGAAGCTTCATTTGAAAACCTCAATAGACGCCTCAAGTGCAAACAAAAAATGTACATTCGGTACAGTCCTAGTGTGAATATTTATAAATTCTAAAGAAGCGATAAGTGACCGTAACATCATTAATGATACTGTTTTTCCAATTGCAAAGGTTGAGATGGCTGAACCTCAAGCTTTGACTGACCTCATTAAGAGAATACAAGCAGGCGGGACCATCTGATGTCATGCTGCAAGTAGTTTTCCACACAACAGCAGGACATAGTAAAGTTGGTTACCTTGCTATGGAGTTCTGCAGCTTTTTATCTTACCGCTCATTGTGGATGCTCCTGACTCTTCCATTGCTCTATTACTGCAATATTTAAAACTGATGCACTGACAAACAATGCCCATTGTGTTGTAGATACATTTTTGATGACAAATACATTGCATTTCCATAAAGCCACCTTGAGTTTTGCCAGTTAAACACTTTTAATGTGAAGCAGGTGGAAATGTTGGGTTAGCATCAACAGTAACTTCCTGCAGCTCTGATACGACTACAGGAGGGTGAACAGTAAACGGTTATTGATGAAATGCGCCAACCATAAATATTAAAGTTTGATTTTTATGAAGACCTTCAGGATATTAACTTTACAATCACTTTCAGTAATTTTATCACTGTAATAGTGAGAAAGGTGTTGCTTGTACTGATGAACCTACAGTGAATTATCACCCTACTCACCTCTACAGTCTTTTTTAGCCTCTTTCAGTTGATTATGCTGGTTATAAGGCTTGCAAATTGTCTGAAACTGATTTTTATCAGATACACACACACACACAGCCTACCTCTCTCTGCCAAAATTCCTTTCACGGTCTTATGTATTGATTGTCTATGGGTCTTTCTGTCCATCTGTGGTATCCCCCATTCCACAACTCTGCATGCTTCTCTTTATTTCTCATTCTTCTTTCCCCTCTCTGTCTTCTGTGTGCCAGTGCTGAGGGTTCTGCCCAGGGACTGTCCTAATTAGGCCATTAAAAACCAGGGAAGTGAAGGAATAAAAGAACATCCTCCTCTTGTCGTTCTATTTTAGCGTCTCATATGGCTATGTACCAGTGATAATTAAGGCAAATGAACGACATTGAAGCAGAGAGATATATAATATATATATGTATGCGTTTTTTTTTTGGTGGGGTGGGGCCTTTTATTGTGGCCACATCTATCTCCTGTTATGCAATCAGAATAGGCCCAGTGCTTCAAATCCTCAGAATAGAATAACTCTCATATAATTTTGAATCTGCTTTTACGATTCAACTGCTCAGATGTAAGCTTCTGCAACATAAAAACTCTTTGTATAAAGGTGCAATTAATAACATTCATGTAGATTAATAATTTAAACTAATACGTCCAATATGAGAGGTTCAGAATAAAAGTACTGCTTCTGCTAAAATAAATATTGATTGTGAATGAATCATTAAAAAAAATTCAGGGGTATAAAATGAATGTTTGGTTTATCTCCATGTAAGCTGTCTGACATTTGCTTTCCAAGGCTTGTCAGCCAATAGTACAACAATTTTGGTATTGTGTGGTATCTCTGCGTTTTCAGCCAGTAGGTTTGCGTGTTAGTGTGGGGGAAAAAAACAGAAAGATGGCTGTGTTTGCTGGTAAGTGCCCGCCTTCACTACGGTCCCTAGTCCTAAGCGACTAAGGAGATCAGGGTGAACATTGGTTCAGCTTTTTCCCCATTGGAGTCAGCTGAAAGAGCTTCAAGGGCTGAAAAGCCACTACATTGTGGCCAATTTTCTTCACGACTGGTAAGCTAAAGCTATGGATTGCTAGCTAGATTAATTGTCTGAACAACAATAACATTACAATTTGGCATGTGTAAACCAATAACAAATACCGACAGTCATAGTGCTAACAACCTTAAATAATGTGTTGTCAATTAAATTCGGATTTAATGGCAAACGCATATGTAAAATAAAAATATACATAAACTGAAGATATTTGCTATTAAAATGTATACTGTATAAGTAAGGGGGATTTGAACCGCTCTTTGTCTGGCCCATCACTCACCTTAAATTAAAATCAAGGCCCGTGACGTCACCCGGTATGGCGCAACCGGGGCCCCACCCTGGAGCCAGGCCCGGGGTTGGGGCTCGCATACGAGTGGCCCGGCCAAGCTCAGCTCGAAGGAGCAACGTGGGGCCGATCTCCTGTGGGCCCACTACCTACAGGAGGAACCGTAAGGGGCCGGTGGCAGTGGAAGGCAAGGGCCTCGGCGACCCAATCCCCGGACACGGAATCTGGTTCTAGGGACATGGAATGTCACCTCGCTGGAGGGGAAGGAGCCTGAGCTGGTGCGGGAGGTTGAGATATACCGTCTAGAGATAGTTGGGCTCGCCTCCACCCACAGCTTGGGCTCTGGAACCCAACTCCTCAAGAGAGGCCGGACTCTCTACTAGAGTTGGAGTTGCCTCCGGTAAGAGGCGGAGAGGGAGACATTAAGCCCGAGAGGACCATGTTCTCCAACCCAATTATCAACATGGCCGCTCAGAGCTGTGGCCGTAAGGTCTCCGGTGGCTGTTGTGGCGGCAATCCCCGAACCTGGTGGTGGACCCCGGAAGTAAGGGATGCCGTCAAGCTGAAGAAGTCCTATCGAGCCTGGTTGGCTCGGGGGACTACAGTGGCAGCTGATGGGTACCGGAGGGCCAAGCAAGCCTGGGTGATTGCGGAGGCAAAAACCCGGGTCTGGGAGGAGTTTGGTGAGGCCATGGAGAAGGACTATCGATTGGCCTCGAAGAAATTCTGGCAAACCGTCTGGTGCCTCAGGAGGGGGAAGCAGTGCCCTGCACACACTGTTTACAGCTGGGGTGGGAATCTGCTGACTTCAACTGGGGACATCCTCAGACGGTGGAAGGAGTACTTCGAGGATCTCCTCAACCCCACCGACTTGTCTTCCATTGCGGAAGCAGAGGCCGAGGGCTCAGTTGTGGACTCGTCGTGCCCCAACCTGAGGTCACTGAGGTAGTTGAGAAGCTCCTCGGTGGCAAGGCACCGGGGGTGGATGAAATCCGCCCTGAGTACCTCAAGTCTCTGGATATTGTGGGGCTGTCTTGGTTGACACGCCTCTGCAACATCGCGTGGCAGCTGGGGATGACAGTGCCTCTGGACTGACAGACTGGGGTGGTGGTCTCTCTGTTTAAGAAGGGGGACTGGAGGGTGTTTTCCAACTACAGGGGGATCACAATCCTCAGCCTCCACGGGAAAAGTCTATGCCAGGGAGAGGACACTTATAAAATGAGTACAATATAGCCACAAAGTATCTGTTGCCACATTGATAGCAGCAGCAGGCAGCTGTTCAGTGAAAAGGCTCTGGTCAACCCATTGTACACAACATGCTCTGCAACGAACAGACAAAGTTAGCAACTAGCTATTGAACATACTGGAGCATTTAGCAGCTAAAGAGTCATATTTATCTCAGGAGTTAGTAGAGACCAAACAGAGCTAAAAGGAGAGTGAATATTGGACTTTCATCAGGTGAAAACAAACAAAACTCCTCCTCCTGTGTTGACCAAACCCTCACTTCCATGCGCCACCTCGGGGGGAGAAACAGTTATGGTTTTGCCACCGGAGGCTTTCTGACTCAGCTCTGAAACTTCATGACTATTGGGCACTTCACAAAGGAGTTAAATATCACTCCCTGTGTCCACTTTGTGGTACTGGAGAACACGTACTAATCGTACATGATTTGGCCGTATATGAAGCCTAAATTTCAAGTAAATCACATCACATGTGGCTTGCTTCCTGTTGCCAGCAAGTGGCACTATGACTCATGAATGTCACATAGTTGTTACCGGGAGTGGTCTAGCAATAACCATATGAAGTTTGAGGCTGATCAGTTTAAACATTGCTGAGTTATTCCCAATTCCTGTTTGCCACGGTGTCACGCTTCTGCCATGGCGACCCTGATCACACATCAACAGATGCTGTCAAGTGTAAGTGATAAATGGTAAATGGAGTGTATTCATAAATTCAAAGCGCTTTGACACACTAAATGTCCCACTCAAGCACTTTTACACGTTACATGTCACATTCACCCCATTCACACACATTCATACACTGATGGCAGAGGCAACTGAAATTAACTAATCATTCACACACACTCAAGATACTGAAGAAATATGGGGTTCAGTATCTTGCCCACAGACATTTCGGCTGCAGCTGGGGGAAGCCTGGAATCAAACCGCACATCAGATAATATTTGCCACACATGGCTTGCTTCCAGTTGACAGTAGTGCTTCATGCTGCCAGTACGTGACTTTCACTTAATAATGACATGTAGAATTCCTCAGGCATGAAAGTTTGGGCAGATTGGACAATGTACACTCAAGTTACACCAACTTCCTGTTTCATGGGGAATAATGAGCCATCATGGCAACAGTGTTTGATTGAAACTCACAAGCTTCACTATTTAGCATCACCAAGTTCTTAAGACTTAGCTGACCACATATGAGGTGGCTCTGGTTAACCTTCTAGTACAGGGCCTGTAACTTCCTTTTGCCAGTGGGTGGCGCTATGACTGTCTGCATATTGGCATGTGGATGTCTTTAGGCCAAGACTCTTATCAAACACAGTATGACGTTTAGGACAGATTTGACAATGTACACTCAAGTTATAGCAATGTCTTGTTTCATGGCAAAACATCAAAAATCGAAAACCACACCACGGACACGCCATTCAGCAAAAACTCACAAGCTTCACGATATAGCGTCATCAAGGGCTTAAGGCTTTTCTGCCCAAATTTCAGAAGGATCTGGTCAACCTGATAGGATGGGTACATTAGAGCATAAAACATGGAATTTCCTGTTGCTAGAAGGTGGTGCTATGACTATGTCTCCAGCCATCCATCTATCCATCTTCTACCGCTTATCCGGGGCCGGGTCACAGGAGCAGCAGTCTAAGCAGAGACGCCCAGACTTCCCTCTCCCCAGACACTTCCTCCAGCTCTTCCGTGGGGAATACCGAGGCGTTCCCAGGCCTCCTGGTTGGACATGCCCAGAACATCTCCCCAGGGAAGCGTCCGGAACAGATGCCTGAGCCACCTCAGCTGACTCCTCTAGATGTGGAGGTGCTGCGGCTCTACTCTGACATCCTCCCGAGTGACTGAGCTCCTCACCCTATCTCTAAGGAAGCGCCCAGCCACCCTAAACTCATTTCGGCCGCCTGTAAATCCGATATCACGCCACAGACTGTTCAACGAAAACTCAAGCTTTGCACAGCTTTTTATCGCAAAGGACTTTAGATTACAGTTTGTTGAAATATGGAGCCTGTAAATGGCAAAAATTTCCCAAAAAGTGTACAGTAAATTAAAAATGGCTGAGTTCCTGTTGAGTTTCGGGTATGGCTCCAAGAGGCTTTTGTGTATGTCTTGGGGTAATACACCTACCACCCAAAAGTCATACATCTAGGTGAAATGTACCATGGGGGCTGCTTCGTTGAAAACTTTGTAGGGGCCCTATTGATCCATTTTGCCATAATAACTTTTTATGGCAGTAATCAGTTCATACAGATCTAACAACATTTCAGTTGTACCCACTTTCAGTTTTACCTCCACATGAAGTGGGTTAGATTATCTTGCAAAATTGTTGTCTTATCATCTGATTGCTCATGTTTCTTTTCCCTGTTGGACTTTGTGGTAGCGATGTTGCATTGTGCCAAGATGACAAAACTAGCAACATAAGACCCACATTCTAATAATAATGCATTCATTGTTTACTGGGAACACATCCTCCAAATTAAGCCCACCTTTGTGAAGTGTGACTTCTATTTACCATTTCTCAGCAGGGTTTTAGTCTTTGCTACCTAACCAACACATACTGCCCTAATTACTATTCTAAAATATTAATCTAATAATTTGAGTTACTGAGTCTTGCAGCTTTTAGAGCTGTGATGAATAACTTCATGTGTATTAACGGTCTATGATTATAAATCATCATTAGTGAGTATCATCAAAGAGAAAGTGTTTGGTTAAATCTGTCAGCACCATTTATAATTGGGTAATTATTATACCCAGACATTCAGTCTTGCCTGAGTGGCTCGAGCCTGCTCTTCTGCTTTTTGCTGTGCGAGTATTTGCACACAGGTTAACGTGGACGTGTGTTGTATTTGTGAGAGCCTGAGAGATGTGTCCCACCACTGAGCTGAAGGGTCAGTTATGTGTAAGAGTGCCCAGGGGCCATGGATACTAAGGCCACTGCATCTGAGACCTGTGATTGAAAATGCCTGCTCTTTGTAGTTGGCAGGCGAGGTGGCTCAGGGTGGGAGGAACCTTTGAAAATGGTCTTGGCAGTTGATATTGCATCCCTCGGCTGGAGGGCCTCTGTACTGTGGTGAAGGTCAAGAGTGAGGCCGGGCAGGGAAGGGAAAATGTCAGGCTGAGAAACAACAATAGTATCGCCTCTGACAGTTTTATAGTTGCAGAACTTAAGTTGGAGGGCTATGGTAATGGTAAAATAATTTGTGTGGGTGAAATATATGGCTTGAAAATGGCTAAATTGCAGTGTCACAGACAGAGTCATATTAACCTAATGAAGCACCAAAGCTCTGTATCTGTATCTCATTTCTTGGGATTTTCTCAAGAGGCTGTAATTATCACCTTAAGGTTTTCAACAAAGAGAGAAGGGGGCATCAGAGGAAACTTTCCTTTTTCTTAGACCTGGACCTGCTTGACAAAAAAAGTCTTTCATTAATTTCAAAATCTCATAAAATTATAACTACTTTCTTTGCTCACCTTATTTTGATGTGGAAAAGTGAAATTAATAACAACTAGTGTTTGAATTGTACCGGCTCTCTTAAAATAGGTGTTATTTGAGGAAACCACCAAATGAAAGACACTACAACCTTTTGCTAACTGCAGATCACACTGAGACTGCAGGTGTCCGGCATGCAAACCCATGATGGCAGGGGGAAAAAAACAAAGATACAAAATAATAGCGCCAGTGTAACCCCCTCCACACACACAAACAGCAATGTGTGCCATTATACCCATATTTCAAATACTTTAATATTACTGTAGCGGATAAAGATGTTGATGATGTGCTGATGATGAAGAATTAAAATTTTTCCAGAGAACTGATAAATGTCTCCCTGACCTTTGCAGGACTCAGGTCACTAATGGAATATACTGTTTTATTCATAAAAGCGTGTGGTACCTTCCAACAACTAAAGAGACCAAGCTTTAAGATGGGCGAATTAAACTTTATTAGTTCATTAGAAAGAAAGTCAGTCAGTCAGTCATTTTCTTCCGCTTGTTCCCGTTAGGGGTCGCGGGTGACTGGAGCCTATCCCAGTGACTTTGGGCCTTAGGCGGGGTACATCCTGGACAGTGGCCAACTCGTCGCAGGGCTGACACATAGACAGACAACCATTCACACTCACATTCATCCACTAGGGGCAATTTGGAGTCCTCAATTAACCTAAACATGCATGTCTTTGGACAGTGGGAGGAAGCCGGAGAACCCGGAGAAAACCCACGGTAACACGGGGAGGACATGCAGACTCCACCCAGAGAGATCGTGTGACGTTGGTCTGGTCCGGGATTCGAGCTCTAACCACTCTGCCACTGTGCACCCCTTAGAAAGAAAGTAGAACAAGAAAATAATTAGGACACGATAGAGTGTGAGTGTTAAAGCTTTGCAATGTAGAGAATGCACAATGTCTTGTTTTGGCCCTGTTTGTGTTTACTGGAACCTCAGTCCTTCTCTTCTGGCCTGTGGACCAGAGAAGGGGGGCCAAACACCCTGAACCAGCTGAGCTCCTGAAGCAGCAAGAGAGATGCAGAAGTTGCTGAAGAATAGACCTGCCAACTTTGAAGAATAGGAATCAACATCTGTGTTATAACACGACACAAGTTTGAACACAAGAAACTCTGAATCTAACACCCAGCCCAGCACCCATGGTGTGAATTTGAAGGGCGAGAGATGGCCAACCAAAGCCAAGTCTTATTTTGTGTGTAGTTTGTGTGTCAAGTTAGTAGTTTAATAAACTTTCCCTTTCCCATGACACGAACTCTGTAACAACTTCAGATCGAGACTAAATAGATTAATTATCTATCAATTTTCACTTTTTGAAGGAACGGTGTCCCGAGGTGAATTTAATGTGAGTTTAATGTGAACACTGTTTTCTTATGATAGCAGGAAATAAGGGTAAATCTTCTCCTCTCTCTTACCAAATTAAAGCTAATTTGCTACAATATTAAATAATAACACTCATTTAATGGGGCAACAACCTGTAAACAGGGAAAACAAATAGACCAAATGAATTAAGTTGATCATTAAATTGATCAGTCTCTTAAGAGGGATTGAATTATTTTCAATAGATTGACCTTTGTCTTCTGCTTTAAAGAAAACATACAGACAACTTCTTATAATTAAATGAGGACATTTATTTATAGCTAAATGCCTAATATCTGAATAAATGAAGGATTAATAGTTATATGATAAAGAAAATACACAAACACAACAGGTGACTAGCAGATATTATTTGATGAAATAAACCTGATCTTATTGGCAATAGTGAGAGCAGTTGATCACCAAGAGGATAAGGTTTTCCTAGCCAGTCTGGCAGTCTCGTTTCAGGGAAAGCAAGCTTGTCTCCTGGTGTCCAAGTTGGCCGGGATGGCTTCTGTTGAGTCTATGATGTTGAGGCTTGTCGAAAAAAATATCTGTGGCTACACTAACTTCTTCAGCTATGCTTGAGTAATTCCATTGGCCAGATATACAAAAATATAAAAGTCAAAAGAAACAACTCCAGTGTTATACTGAGGTACTCAAAGACTTGCTTAGAAAAAGGTTAACTTAGGTGCATACTTGAGGTGAGGAACAACAAGAAAAATTTAAGAAAGAAAAAACTAGAATATTGTAATGCAAAGCTCAAGGTGTGAGGGCCAGCCTGAGTCTAAAACAACAGTGACGCTCATTTTGTCACCTAGCCAATGTAGGCGGCATTTTGGATGAAGAGAAAGGCTTTTCGCGCTGAAACTTCCTTTGTCCTTAGCGACACGTGGTGTGGAACTAAAAAGATGTCAAGTTTTCTGACTCTAGTTTAATCACTTGTACGTTGTACGTGCAAAATTCTTATACTCTCAAACCATCACTATTGCCAATCAACCCTGATCCAAAATATAAAAAATAGCATAGTGATTATAAGAAATAATTCAGGGAAAAACTGTTTAACTAGCACTTATTTCAGCAGATCATTCAACCAGTTTTCAGAGATTCTTGATTACTTAACTGTCAAAACACACATTTTTAACATTACTAAGAGGTGGTATAAGGTTAAAAAAACATCTAAGAAAACTAGGATAAAACACAAAGATCTTAAGCTCAAGGGGTTTGAGGACCGGCCTGAGGCTAAAACATCAGTGAAACAGATTTTTGTCAGTTAGCCAAAGTAGGCAGAAGGCGTGCAGGAAGGCTTTTCCCTCCGAAACTGTTCCTTTGTTTGAAACTTTTAAAATGGGTACTCTCATTTCCTGACTGTAGTGAATTTAATTTAAGTTTTATGCACAAGAATCGCATACTTTTAAACATCACTATGGCCACGCAATCATGATTTGAGACATACAAATAGCATTGTTGTTATAAAACTTTCAGCTAAATATGATTTAACCAGCAACTATTTCAGTAGATAATTCAACCAGTCACCAGAGAATCTTAACTTATAAGTGGCATATGGTTAAACAACACAGTTTGATTTACTACAGTATAATAGCTACAAAATTACCCAGATTTATCATGATGGTATTTAGAATTATTCTGTCCTTTTGTCACTAGATGGCAATATTGTTTTATGGTAAAACAGGGGTCAACTGTGAATTGAGAGATCGGGGTTAACCATGTTAGACTGTTCATCTAAGAAAGTGTTGAGTATGTTTAGCTTAATTATTACCTTAATTTACCTCTAATTTTACCTTAATTCAGACTTTGGGCTGAAAAAGAAAGAATTTCACAGTGCTATTTCTCAGGAATGCACTTAAGTTTATGACAGGCATCTGGCAGAACATCTTATCTCAGACCAGCTCAGGGGGTGAGATGAAAGAGAGAGGGTGTGTGTGTGTGTGTGTGTGTGTGTGTGAGAGAGAGAGAGACAGAGAGATAAGGAGGTGGTGTGTTCAGACTATCCTCCTTCAGTTAAAATAATCCAGTCAATTTATTGTCTTTAAATTTTGTTATTGATCCATTAGTGTGACAAGACATATTTCCGCTGGGGAAATAGCAAGTCTCCAATATTGGCAAGCAAGCCAGTTCAGGTCCGGGGGGTCATCACAACGTTTTTTATTCAAAACTCCATTGAAGATTCACCAGGGTCATAAACGGTGCTGCAGAGTGTTTGTAAATGGCTGGGAGACATTCATTGGTCTCACTACATTCCCCATTCATCCTCTGGGGAACAAGAATGCCTGTAGAGATGTCATGGCAATTAATACAATTGTTGTTGTGATATTTCAGTCTGGACTAAAGTGGTGGACAGACTGAAAACAAACAGACCGACATCGCCATCCCTAGAACAGCGTCCCTAGTCAAAGTCAAAGTATCTTTATTGTCCCACCATGGGAAATTAATTTTGTAGCCAGCTCCACACAAGACATACAGAATACACAGATAACACAAACTTCAGTGATCCTGTGAATAAGCCAACTGTGCAATAATTTCAAAAGGGCTAAATGCCATTATGGTGCTTTACAGTGCAGGGAATAAATGACATATCCATCCTTTATTTTCCTGCAGCCAAGAACTCTATACCGCCGCCCAGAGGGCAAAAGCTCAAACTGCGCTCTAAGTGGATGGTTCTGAGACCGCAATAGCACTGGCCTTCCTGTGCACCTGTCTCTTGTACAGGTCTTCAGGCTGACTTGGCATTCTGACCAGAGGGCCAAGTCAAAATATTAAAACCGATTAGATGAAAGCATGATAAAATAAAGTCATCATTTCAGATGAAATGTTAGAAGTGTTAATTTTCCTAAGAAGGTACATTCTTTGTTGCACGCTTTTGTCAGACTCATGAAAAATAGAGGGGGCCATGGTGATTAATCATGCCTACAATTGAATTATCCACCTTGTGGCTATGTTTGCCACAGCTTTCTACACTACAGTAATTGATCAGTCACCACTGCCTCTCTTACAGTGACTTTCCCTGACACAGACTATAACTGTAATTAATGAAGTGGTTCTCAGAGTTCTGTACTGAGGCTGTTGGTTGAGCAAAATTTGTGAAAGCTGCGCTGAAACCTGCCTTAAAGATCCAATAATCCCCTTACAGAATTGTATTAGTATGGCTTTGAATATTTAGTGTCATAATATAATGTAGGCTATGTAGCTGCTGTTTAAAGGGATTCTGTGAAAAACATTTTTACAGTCAACTTAAAGCCACTCCTTCATAATGTGTGTTTGAAATAATAAATAATAAGATGAATGATTATAATAAGAAGCATTTAAAGATTTTAGAGCTAAATCCTGGATCTCCACTAACTCTAGAACTGCCCCTCAACTATTATGGGCCATTCATCATTTTCTCACTTTAAATAAAGAAAGTATTTCATCCTGTTTTATTTATCCTATTGGTGTACTTTCTGTGTTTGAATATAGCACAGTATGTTATACTCAACTCATTAATTTAATAGTTTGATTATTCAATGTCAGGAGGGGAAGATGAACTCCGTGTGTTGATGGTCTCTGCATATACTATCGTAATTTAAGGACAATACTTTATACTTTGATGGATAGTTCTGATAGTTTAAGTCTACTGACATCTTAACAGCCATGCAAATGAGTGAATCATTTAAATCACACAGCCTAGATCATTAAATGAATGCAATAGTGCATCATGCATTGGTATTTATTGTAGCTCTTTTTATCAGACACTATTGGTTAATAGCTTAATTTATCTTCAAAGGTGCCAGAAGATGAATTGTCTTTGTAGCCTTATTAGTAAATAATTGTGAAAGCAGCTTTGACATAATTGTTGGGATTCGTAGGGCAGCTTTGATTATCAGCAAATATCAAATATATTTATTAGGATAATACAATTATTAATATCAATAGGCTTATTAATAAGGATTAATAATTACAGGGGACCATCCTGGGATCAAGGAACAATAACCAATCCATGAATACAGTCTCAAAAAGGGGTTGTCCACTTAGGAATGCCAATATTTAAATATTTTACATTGATAAGGTGGACAGTGAAGGATGAATCCGAGCACTAACCGTCACAACACATACACAAATAACCACAGGTTAAGGTTCGGTAGAGTGTGTGTGTGTGTGTGTGTGTGTGTGTGTGTGTGTGGGTGGGAGGGAGAATAGGGTGGGGAAGCGACGAAAATTATGGCTGTGACCATGTGGTTGGCTCGTCACGCAATTATCCAAAATGTAACATTTAACAAAGGGAAAATAACTCAAATGGAGGATGCACTCTTCTCGTGCTCACCAAGACGGTTTGGAGCACAACTGAGTTAGGCTACCATGGTATCTGTGGATTTGAGATGGATAAGTGTTTGGAATGCACGTAAGACATGCATGAGGGGTGTAGGTGTAGGTTAGTGGAAGAGAGACGCACCTCAATGCCGCAGCAACACACAATAACTATCCCTTTATCCGGAACATGTCAAGTGAACTCAGATTCGACAGCCATATGATGTTGCTAGGAACGTGTCCTGCATCTCTGACACATTAAAATCTGAAAGGATGCAGTAAATTCAATATCGACACATCCAGGGGACACACCATATTTATTCCCTGATAATGCTACATTGTGAACAACAAATCCTTTAGAAATCCTAGCGATAAAGAAAAGAAACTTCACTGAGAAAACCTTTTTTTTACTGTCAGCACATATACATGTATCTCTCCATGCAGCACCAAACGGGAAGCAGCAAACCGGGTAGTTACTTTGGTAATGGCCGAAAATACTCCTCAAATACCATCACACACAGTGTTATAAATCGGTGTTTAATTCGGCGTGTATCTGATCCATCAACCAGCACATATTTTATTCAGAAATCTTAATTTATGAAACGGTTGGCGTCTCATTCCCACGGTTTGACTTCTCCCAGTAAAATAGCACAGCTAAACAACGGAGGTTGGTAGCGGTTTCAGGCGACAAAATCCAAAATATAAAGTTTGTACGGAAATACAGATTTTATTTGTTTCATTTTGAGATACATTTTCAACATACATGAATAACCATAATTATGACCATATAACATCGAACACATGTTGAACACTAAAATTTGTCAAAAACATCAATTTTATTTGGGACCCACGCAAATCACAAGCAGTGGGTCCCGGGGACTCATCACTGCACTTGGCACTGGTCTTTTAACTGATAAAGTGCAGTTATTGGCTTCACACCCAGTGGCAGAAAAACTAACACTAACAATGGAACGCTAAGCACAGAAGCACACAGCAGTAAACAGGACGCTGCGCTCCATTATTTCTCATAGCAAAGCAAAAGCAAAGCTTAGGATACGATAACACACAGTTATAAACCTATCTCTGCCCAGACACAAGACTTTGGATCACTCTTGTTAGTGATTTAATGCGTTCAGTCCATTTGGGTTATGCGCACAGGCTTCTCAGGCTTGGATACTGCTCTGTCGGCAGGTTCAATGGCAAAGCTGGTCTTTAGGCAGCAATGGAGGAAAACAGTGGAGTCGACTTAGTGGGAAGAGAGCAGGGCGCAGCGGTTATCCTTCTCTCCACTGAAGACAACTGTTAAATTCGTATCTTCCATCTGCAAGTATATGAGATTTGTAGTGTATACGATCTCCTCCAGGTTCCAGAAATATGTTCAGCAAACACAAAAAAAAGTAGTTTCTTGTCCAGCGAATTAAGACCTTCACCTAGGGAAATTTAAATTTCAGTGTTGATTGATCTCCTGTAGCAACTTGCGTCGCAGTGGAATGGCAATGGCTAAATTGACACACTGGAGTTTATAGGCTTGGTGACGTCATGGCCGTCAATGGGAGGCGTGGCCCATTGCCAGCCTTGCTATTTAATCTGTGAGTTTGTCTAAATCTTTAGGAGAAGCAATTTAGCAGCTGAAGCCTACAAGAACTGTAAGTGTGTTTGATTCGTGTCTTGTTGTAAGTTTAGTGCAGTGTTATTTTTGTTCGAGACCGCCGGTTGTTTGTGACGTGGCGTTATTCCGTAATAGGATTTAGTATCGATTGGTCTCGTGGCTTGTTCCCTGGTCACGGGAGGCGTGTCCTGCTGAACACAATCACTGACAAAACAGACGGGTATTTAAGTGGGTATGGCACCACGGCAGCGGTCGCGGCATCGCTCATCGAGTGAAGACCGAAGAGAGTAAAGACCATCGACTCTACCTGCACCTGACTCCACCGAGCAGGGACTCAACCACAGGGCACTTGACTATTGCACTTTCTTGGACTAATTGTTTGCACTTATTTTTGATCTCTTATTGCTATTATATTTGTCTTGCATTTTCCTTCTGCTCTTACACAATGTGTTTTCTAATCCCAACTGTCATTTCAACACGACGAACTTCTGTTTCATGCCAAAGGCAACGCAATGTTCATAATCTGCATGTTGTACCACTGTCCAAAACTGCCCCTTTTACTTTCCCAATAGGCTTGTGGAACTGCCAGTCTGCGGTGAACAAAGCTGATTTCATCACGGCTTTTGTTAATCATTCTGGTCTTTCAATTGTAGCACTTACTGAAACGTGGATCAAACCTGAGGATTCTGCCACTCCTGCAGCCCTCTCCCATAATCACACTTTCTCCCACAGTCCTCGCATCGTGAGAAGAGGTGGTGGAACCGGCCTACTTATCCCTAATGACTGGAAGTTCAAACAGCGATCATCCCTGGGTGACAACAGCTCCTTCGAGTTTCATGCTGTTACTATCACCCATCCTGTTAAAAGTCACTTTGTAGTCATCTGTCGCCCCCCAGGTCAGCTTTGTCATTTCTTGGAGGAGTTGGATGTGCTTCTTTCATCCTTCCCTGAAGATGGCACTCCTTTGGGGGTACTTGGGGACTTCAACATCCACCTTGGAAAGCCACAGGCTGCGGACTTCAACAACCTGGCTGCATCATTTGACCTCAAGCAGGTTTCCACATCATGGTAAAATGGTAAATGGACTGTACTTGTATAGTGCCTTTCTAGTCTTTCTGACTACTCAAAGCGCTTTTACACTACATCACATTCACCCCATTCACACACAGATGGCAGGAGCTAACTGCCCATCAGTACAAATTAAACTAACCAGTCACACTCACTCACACACCGAAGGCGCACCTTCGGGAGCAGTTCAGGGTTCAGTATCTTGCTCAAATATACTTCGACACATGGCCGGGGGAAGCCGGGATGGAACCGCCAACCTTCCGATTGGTGGACGACCGCTCTGCCACCAAGCCACAGCCACCCTACATCAGCAACCCACAAGTCTGGTACTGCTTCACTCATCATGCTCAGGTCACCCCGCTGCACGCGTCAGATCATTTCTTTGTCACTCTCGACCTCGACCTAACTCCTCCAGACGCTGCAAATGTTCTACCGCTGGTCACCTTCCGACGCAACCTGCGTACGCTGGCTCCCTCGCGCTTTTCCTCTGCTGTCTCGTCGGCGCTCCCTCCCTCTGAGGAGCTCTCTCTCTTGAACACCGACAGCACCACTGACACTCTGTGTTCCACTCTTAAATCCTGCCTGGACAACTTCTGCCCTCTCACATCTAGACCAGCCCACACATCCTCGCCTGCCCCTTGGTTATCTGATGTTCTATGTGAGCATCGCGCCAGCCTCCGGTCAGCTGAGAGAAAATGGCGTAAATCAAAAGATCCCGCTGACCTCAGTCTCTACTAGTCTCTCCTCTCTAATTTCTCAGCTGATGTCACCTCTGCAAAAACGGACTACTACTGCTCTAAGATCAACAACTCCCCTAACTCACGCACTCTCTTTAAAACCTTCGCTGCTCTCCTTTCTCCGTCTGCTCCCCCACCTTCATCAGATTTAACAGCTGATGACTTTGCGTCTTTCTTTGTCAAGAAAACAACCACCATTAGCAGGCAATTCTCTGCGGCGCCACCTGTCGACCTCGCATGCATCCCAGATACGTGTCTGCTCCCCTCTTTCTCTCGTCTATCTGAAGCTGACTTTTCCAAGGTCATTCATTCTAACCACCCTACCACCTGCCCGCTGGATCCCATCCCCACCCATCTCCTTCAGGCCATCTCTCCGTCTGTTGTCCCTGCTCTGACCCATATCATCAACTCCTCCCTCACCACTGGGTCATTCCCCACAGCTTTCAAAGAAGCCCGCATCACACCGTTACTGAAGAAAGCCACTCTCAATCCGACACTATTAGAAAGCTACAGACCGGTTTCCCTCCTTCCCTTCATTGCCAAAGCTCTGGAACGAGCTGTTTTTAACCAGCTCTCCTCCTTTCTCACACAGAACAATCTCCTGGACCGCAACCAGTTTGGATTCAAGAGCGGCCTTTCCACGGAGACCGCGCTGCTCTCAGTTGTCGAAGCCTTGAGACTGGCAAAGGTGACATCCAAGTCATCCGTACTTATCTTACTGGACCTGTCTGCGGCCTTTGACACAGTTAATCACCACGTCCTCCTGTCCACTCTCAGTGCTATGGGTGTGTCTGGAATCGCGTTGCAATGGTTCAAATTGTACCTCTCGGGTTGGTCATTCAGAGTATCCTGGAGAGACAAGGTCTCGGAGTCCCAACATCTCAATACAGGGGTGCCGCAGGGCTCAGTGCTTGGTCCCCTACTCTTCTCCATCTACATGACATCCCTCGACCCCGTCATTCAGAAGCATGGCTTTTCCTATCACTGCTATGCGGATGACACGCAGCTCCAATTGTTGTTTCAACCTGACGATTCAACTGTTTCTGCATGCATCTCGGCATGCCTGAGTGAAATCGCGCTTTGGACAAAGGACCATCACCTGCAGCTGAACCTGGACAAAACGGAACTACTTGTGATACCGGCCAACCCAAAGATTCACCACAACCTCTCCATTCAACTAGGCTCAACGACCGTTACTCCGTCCACCACGGTCAGAAACTTGAGGGGGGGTAATTGATGATCAACTAAACTTCAAAAGCCATGTCGCCAGCACCACCCGGTCCTGCAGATTCATCCTCTACAACATCAGGAAAATCAGACCTTTCCTATCGGAGCAGCCTACACAAGTCCAAGTCCAGGCTCTTGTCCTGTCCAAACTGGACTATTGCAATGCACTGCTGGCTGGACTCCCTGCTTGCACAACCAAACCTCTGCAGATGATCCAGAACGCGGCGGCAAGAGTGGTTTTCAATGAACCGAAGAGAGCGCACGTAACCCCTCTCTTCATCAGGTTACACTGGCTCCCTGTTGTCGCCCGCATCAAGTACAAAGCGATGCTCTTGGCTTACAAGACCACCACTGGTTCTGCACCATCATATCTTTGCTCACTATTACAGACCGATGTTCCTGCCAGGTCCCTGTGCTCTGCAAACGAACAATGTCTGGTGGTACCATCCCAAAAAGGAATAAAATCACTCTTGCGCATCTTCTCAGGATCCGTTCAACATTGGTGGAATGATCTGCCTGCTTCTACAAGATCAGCAGATTCTGTAGCCACCTTTAAAAAGCACTAAAAACGCATCTCTTCCGTCAACACCTAACTGACAATCACTAACTCTTCTTCCTTTCTACCTCTGCTCAAAAAACAAACAAACCCTTCCTACCCTTAGCTTTGTATACTGTGCTAGGCTTTAATCAGACTCGTTTTTTGATGCACTTATTCTCTTTGTTACCTTGTGTTGTTATATTCTTCCATTGTCTTCCTCATATGTAAGTCGCTTTGGATAAAAGCGTCTGCTAAATGACTAAATGTAAATGTAAATGTAAAGGAGTTACCTGGCTTCTGTGGGGCTCATCCAGTAAGAAATCTGGATTTGGATTCAAACTCAAATCTCACACTCAATTTAACAGGCCTGAGGGGTATGACACTGTTTCTTTGTTTCAGGCTTTGTTCCCAATGTGGTGAGGTCCCAACATAATCCATAAGAAAAATATGGCAAATCGAATGAAAAAAAGATTTCAGCTCGTTTCCTCACTTCTATTTTTAGGCTGGCTTTCTAGCTTAATAAAAGTTTGTTTTCCGGATACAATTATCCTGCAGGATCCATTGTTTTTGAACAATGTGTTTTCTCCTTCATTTACTTTTCATACAATGTTCCTTTTGTAGATGTAGCTACTTGCCAACCCTCCAGATTCTCCTGAGAGTCCCATTTTTCAATACCCCCTTCCCCCCTGTCCTCCCAACTCAACATTTCACGAACAAAATTACTCCACATATTCAGTCTCTGAAATTAAACATTTCCTGGGAGAAGATCCCGAGATACCCTGGTTTTATTTGGTCTCCTGATTTAGGGTATGATGTCTGGAGGTTGGCAAGTATGCTGACCAACCATATTTGTTCATCATTGACCATGTTTACTAATTTGGCTTTTCATCTATAAATGCTTTACAATTTTGAATTGGCTACTGAACGTTATAAACCAAATTTCTAAGGGTTGAGGAGCGATGACCCCGACCTCTGTAGTGGGTAATGTCACAGAAGCCCTACTCATAAAATGCTTTGACTTCACCGAAACAGAATCTCACTCCAAACTGAATCGAAACGTTGGCAGCCCTGAAGGGCACACTAACTGCTGCATATGCTTGTGGAATGAAAATCAGTCCTAGATTACTGGGTTCAAGTAAATGGAGAGAAAAAGCAAAAGATCCAGTTAACTCCATGGCAATGTGCAGTTGCCTGTGGTTATTATGTGTATTTGTTGTGATAATAGCTGGTTGCAATAGTCAGTGCTCGGATTCACACCTGCACTGTTCAATGTAAAGTAATATTTAATTATCAACTGTTTTAGGTGGACAGCCACCTTTGAGACTGTTTTCATGTTTGGTTATTGGTCCCTGATTCCAGGGTGGTACCTCGTAATTATTATTACGATGCTGCGTCAGCTGACACTATGGGGAACGCCTTCAGCGTGACTGACTCTGAATCTCTGTATCAACTTAGACCAATGTTGATTGGGTTTAACGTCAACATGTGACGTACGCCGGCGGAACCGGAAGTATAAGGGGAGCCGGCTTCACTGTTGTCGTCATCCTTCTCATCGACTGAAGCAAGCCGCTCACAGGCATGCCGGAAGTATGGCAGCGAGACGCAGCGTCTTGTTCCCTATCAGGGAACCATAGTTACATACGTAACCTGGTACGTTCCCTTTCAAGGGAACTTCAACCCTGCGTCAGCTGACACTATGGGGAACGCAGTACCAACTCCACCATGCTGAAGGGATGCCTGCGAGAGTGTGAAGCCAGCAGGGCACACTGCAAGATAAGAGAGCCACTATTTAAGCGGTCTAGGCTGTAAAATCTCACAAAGGTGTGAGGCGAGGACCATCCCGCAGCATCGCATATATCGGAGAGGGGGGTTCCCGACCACCAAGCTCTGGTTAGGATGCCATACTCCGTGTGGAGTGAGCTCTTATCGACAGAGGTGAAGGCAAACCGCGCACCTCATATGCTGAAACGATAGCCTCAACTATCCACCTGCTAATAGTGTGTTTGGTAGCTGGGCAGCCCTTACGAGGGGGCCCAAAGCATACCAGCAATTGGTCCGAATAGCGCCACTGGGATGTACCTCCTGACATAACTCGAGGGCTCTGATTGGACAAGGCAGTTGCAGCCTACCTTCCTGTTCCGCCGACTCTGAAGGTGGATGGAACGCCTGC
The DNA here is from genome assembly GCA_011952105.1 of Coreoperca whiteheadi. NCBI lineage: Eukaryota > Metazoa > Chordata > Actinopteri > Centrarchiformes > Sinipercidae > Coreoperca > Coreoperca whiteheadi. The sequence continues at coordinate 3,774,711 of CM022492.1, read as the reverse complement.
ATGACTACCGGCCGGGCCACCTCGGTGCTGTGGTCAATCCATCCAGCGCCACTGTCAGATCCCACAGAGGGACTCTGACTCGAACCGGAGGCCTCATCCTCAAGGTGCCACGAAGGAAACTGGTAACAAAGCGGTGCTTCCCAAGTGAGCAGCCATCCACAAACTGTGGAATGCTGCGAACGCAGCCACATACACCTTAAGTGTAGCGGGGGAAGAGTCCAGCCGAAAACCAGCTATGGAGGAACTCCAGCACTGAAGCCATCGGGCAGTGAACTGGGTCAAGATGGCGCTCCCGGCACCATGTAGTGAAAATTTCTCACTTGTCCGCATGCAGTTTCCTCGTGGCACAAAAAGGATCTGGCGCGCCAGTCTGCACAGAGGGCGCGACCTCAGACCACCTTGTCGATTTAAGTAGGAGACCACCGCTGTGTTGTCGGAGTCGACAAGCACGTGGTGGCCCCTGAGGTCAGGAAGAAAGTGCCGTAAGGCCAACAAGACCGCTCGCATCTCCAGGAAATTTATGTGCCATAGATGCGGGGTCAACCACAGACCTCGGGCTGTGCGGCCTTCCAGAACCGCGCCCCATCCGGTGTTGGAGGCGTCCGTCGAGAGTGTGTGACGGTGGTACACCATGCCCAGCACTGGGCCCTGGGTCAGGGCCCTAGGATTGACTTGACGCGTGCAGGAGACAGTTGTGCCTGCAACGTGACTGAGTCCCACACTACTCCTAGGAACGTTAATCCTTTGTGTTGGAGTGAGCGTGCTCTTGCTCGTGTTGACCCTCAACCTCAACCACCTCAAGTACGCAAGTACGACATCTCGATGCCGTACCGCGTGAGATGAGACTGGGATAAAATCAACCAGTCGTCCAAAAAAAATTGAGGATGCGGATCCCCTGGAGTCTGAGAAGAGCCAGGGCAGAGTCCATACACTTCGTTAAGGTGCGAGGGGAGAGTGCTAGGCCGAAGGGAAGCACCCAATATTGGTAAGCTTTGCCCCCGAAAGCGAACCGCAGCAACTTCCGGTGTCCCAGAATGATAGAGACGTGGAAGTGCGCGTCCTTTAGATCGATTGTGACGAACCAGTCCTCGGACTGAATCAGACTCCCAATCATAGGGATCGTCAGCATCCGGAACCAAAGTCTCCTCAGAGAATGGTTCAGGTGACGAAGATCTAAAACGGGACGCAAACCACTGTCTCTCTCTGGACTATGAAGTTCCGGCTGTAGAACCCGGTATGCATCCCTCAGGTGGGGATTTGTTTTATGGCCCCATTGTACAAGAGAGAATGTATTTCTCGCTCCATCACCTATGCTTGTACTTGGTCGACCCCTATTTCCAAGATCCTCGGAATCATGGGGGTGTGGACCGGAACCGAAGCTTGTAACCTTGTCGGACAGTGTGCAAACTCTGAGTCCCTCAGGGGAACCAACCGCTCGAGGGTGGCTAACACCTAAACATGACCTACCCTTCAAAGTTGATACTGAAACATCATTTAGTCCATCCATTATTGTACCTTTCTTGTAGTTCCTTTAACTGCTCCTTTACCGGGCAGGCAGCAAATATCACATAATAATGTTTGTTATTATTACTAAAGATTAACATAAATGTATAGCTATGATTTATAGTGAAGAAATGTATGTAATGTATGGTTATTTTGAATTGTTGTTTGATGTATTTACATCATTGCACAGTTAGCACATTTAGCATGAGTCCAACATGCACCGGGAGCAATTCTGACTTACTGCCGGCAATGCAAACCAAATTCCTGCTCCGGTCATATAGGGACTGGACAGCCCTTAACAGAGGGCCCTGGACCCCATACTCCCGCAAGGGACACAGGTGAATGCCTTCTCCAGATCCATAAAACACACGTGGACTGGTTGGGTAAACTCCCATGAACTCTCCAGCAACCTGGCGAGGGTATAGAGATGGCCCGGTGTTCCACGACCAGGACAAAAACCGCATTGTTCCTCCTGAATCTGAGGTGCGACTATCAGCTGAATTCTCCTCTCCAGTGCCCTGGCATAGACTTTTCCAGGGAGGCTGAGGAGAGTGATCCCCCTGTAGCTGGAACACACCCTTTGGTCCCCCTTCTTAAACAAAGGGACCACCAGCCCGGTCTGCCAGTCCAGAGGCACTGTCATCCCCAGCTGCCACGCGATGTTGCAGAGGCGTGTCAACCAAGACAGCCCCACAACATCCAGAGACTTGAAGTACTCAGGGCGGATTTCATCCACCCCCGGTGCCTTGCCACCGAGGAGCTTCTCAACTACCTCAGTGACCTCAGGTTGGGGCAAGTCTGTCCAACTTCCTCCGCCACCATCGGATCCAACTCACAACCAGGTGGTGATCAGTTGACAGCTTCGCCCCTCTCTTTACCCGAGTGTCCAAGACATATGGCCAGAGGTCAGATGAAACAACCACAAAGTCGATCATTGACGTCCAACCTAGGGTGTCCTGGTGCCACGTGCACTGATGGACACCCTTATGCTTGAACATGGTGTTTGTTATGGACAAACTGTGACTAGCACAGAAGTCCAATAACAGAACACCACTCGGGTTCAGGTCGGGGGGGCCGTTCCTCCCAATCACGCCCCTCCGAGCGTTGAATTCCCCCAGTAGAACAACGGAGTCCGCAGTCGGAGCACTTTCCAGCACCCCTCCCAGAGACGCCAAGAAGGTTGGGTACTCTACACTGCCATTTGGCCCGTAAGCACAAATAACAGTGAGAGACCTATCCCCGACCCGAAGGCGCGGCAGCTGAGCTGGGGGACTATGAGCAAGCCCACACCAGCCCGCCTCCTCTCACCGCGGGCAACTCCAGAGTAGTAGAGAGTCCAGCCTCTCTCGAGTTGTTTAGTTGACAGCCCCAGACAACATAGGATCCTCCTAGCATCATTGAGGCATGCAAACCCCTTCACCACAATATGGTGGCACTTCAACGAGGAGGAGAACACAAAGTAAGATATTTTAATTTTACTTCCATAGAATAGAAAAAATACAATGGAAGTCAATGGGAACTCAAAACCAACAGCATCTAATTTGCTTACCAACATTCTGTAAAATCAAAATGAATACAATTTTAATATTAATGTTTAATAACCTCGGATTCAGGAGGAACAATGCGGTTTTCGTCCTGGTCATGGAACACTGGACCATCTCTATACCCTCACCAGGTTGCTGGAGGGTTCATGGGAGTTTGCCCAACCAGTCCACTTGTGCTTTGTGGATCTGGAGAAGGCATTCTACTGTGTCCCTCGCGGCGCCCTGTGGGGGGTGCTCTGGAAGTATGGGGTCTGGGGCCCTCTGCTAAGGGCTGTCCTGTCCCTATATGACCAGAGCAGGAGTTTGATTCATATTGCCAGCAGTAAGTCAGACTTGTTCCCAGTACATGTTGGACTCCAGCAGGGCTGCCCTTTGTCATCGGTCCTGTTCGTTATTTATATGGACAGGATTTTTAGGCGCAGTTAGGGGCCGGAGGGAGTCCGGTTTGGGGACCAAAGGATTTTGTCTCTGCTTTTTGCAGATGATGCTGTCCTTCACCATGCAATGCGACGGTTTGCAGCTGAGTGTGAAGCAGCGGGGATGAGAATCAGCAGTTCCAAGTCCGAGGCCATGGTTCTCAGCCGGAAAAGGGTGGCTTGTCCCCTTCAGGTTGGTGGAGAGCTCCTGCCTCAAGTGGAGAAGTTTAAGTATCTTGGGGTCTTGTTCACGAGTGAGGGAAGGACGGAACAGGAGATCAACAGACGCATCGATGTATCCTCTTCAGTGATGCGGTCGATATACCGGTCTATTGTGGTAAAGAGAGAGCTGAGCTCCAAGGCGAATCTCTCTGTATACCAGTCGATCTACCTTCCTACTCTCACCTATGGTCATGAGCTTTGGAGCTCGGCCACTCGGGAGGAGCTTAGAGTAAAGCCGCTGCTCTTCCCCATCGAGAGGAGTCAGCTGAGGTGGCTTGGGCATCTGTGCCGGATGCCTCCTGGACGCCCTCCGGGTATGTCCAATCAGGAGGAGGCCCTGGGGAAGACCTAGGACACGCTTTCGGGACTATGTCTCTCGGCTGCCCTGGGAATGCCTCGGTATTCCCCTGGAAGAGCTGGAGGAAGTGCCTAGGGAGAGGGAAGTCTGGGCATCTCTGCTTAGACTGCTGCCCCCGCGATGGATGGATGGATGGATGTGTAATAATAAATATACATAAATACATGTTTAAAAAGGTACAATCGGTTGGTGACCAATCACAGAAAATACAATTACGGTTATATCACAAAAATGCACAAACTCGTGTATGTGTGTATGCATTCTATTAAAGGGTTAGTTCACCCTCAAGCCATCCTAGGTGTGTATGACATTCTTCTTTCAGATGAACACAATCAGTGTTATATTAAAAAAAGTCTTGGCTCTTCCAAACTTAATAATGGCAGTGAATGTTTCTCTGTTTTTGAAGTCCACAAAAGTACATATATCCATCATATACCTGCTCTAAACGGCTCCGGGGGTTAATAAAGGCCCTGTGAAGCAAAGCGATGGGTTCTTGTACAAAACAATATCCATATTTAACATGTTAGAAAGTAAATTATCTAGCTTCCGGCAAATCGCCTTCCGTATTCAACTTAGGGAAAAAGTGTAGCGCCTCTCACAGTTCAAAATGCTTACACTACATCTGACAACATTACACACCAGTTATGCTTGTCAGATACTCAATTCGAGTCTTTCACGCAAATAAGGCGAAATCGCGTCCATCGCGCTACAGGTCCTCCAGACGCACGTCTACATGTCTTTACATTGACTTAACATGGAAATCACTCGCTCTATTCATGTTCAATGTGAACGCAGAAATAGGCTACAATTGTTTATCATCTCTCAATATTTACACTGGCAACATTTGATAATTTTCAGGATCCTTTCTCCATTATGGCCACCACATACATGCAGGACAGCACCATCCAGGAGCTTTTTAATCCAGTTAAACTGGAGGAGATAGTGATGTCTCAAAGGGTTTGTAGAATTAAGAAAGGACAATCAAGCCTTCTTGAGATCGGAAACAAAATTCTTAACTATACTCCTCTAATTAAGAGTCTTGAACAGTTATTTTCCAATTCCAGAATTTTTTATATGATCAGCACCACACCACAGAGCTGCCACAAAGATGATTTTTTGTATGATATTACTGATGGGAGCCTTTTCATATCCCACCCACTGTTTTCAGTAAAACCTTCTTTTTTACAATTGATTTTATATACTGATGAAATAGAGATGCAATCAACTGGGGTCACATGCGTCAGTAAATAAATTACTGATGGTTTATTATACTTTTCAGTATGTGGTCACACACTGAGCACAACACAAGCTTGCTGATTTCAAGGAAGGAGTTGCTTTTGCCTACAGTATGTGTAGGCATTGCGAATGTACCTTTGTAGAAATCCAAAGGAAATTTGACGAAAAAAGTTTCAACAAAAGGACACTGGAAAAACACCTTAGACAGTGCCTTGAAAGAGGAAGGGCAAGCACTGAATTCTTGAAATCAGCTCTCGAAACAACCTATGGCGTTAACAGAAGAAGCAAGTTGATTGATTTTCCAGCCTTTGACCTTACTGAGCAAACTCCACAGGATATAATGCCTATCATTCTTGAGGGTGGAAATTAAATGCGTGTTAAAATACCTTGTTCTTTCTGGACAGATGGAGTTGGACATGTTCAATTCAGCGATGCAGAGTTCTCCTTATTTATCAATAGACATACTGAACAAACCATGTCCAATCAGTGTCAATACTTTGGCAGCTAATGAAAACAAACTTAAACAGACCTCTGGTCAAATGCTAATATTGTTGAAGATCATGCCATTTCTGTTACAGTATCAAAAAAAGTGAATGTTTGTTTTGGACTTAATTGAGATAGTTCAGATACTTTTTGCTCCTGTTTTATATGTGCAAAGTGTATTAAGATTCAATTCAATTCAATTTTATTTATATAGCCCATTATCAAAAATCACATTTGCCTCAAAAGCCTTTACAATCTGTACAACATACAACACCCTCTGTCCTTAGACCGTCGATTCGAATAAGGAAAAACTACCCAAAAATCCCTTTTAACAGGGAAAAATTGATAGAAACTTCAGGAAGAGCAACAGAGGAGGGATCCCTCTCCCAGGACGGACAGACATGCAATAGATGTCGTAAGTACAGAATAGATTCATAGCAGAAAATCATAGCACATACAATTATGATGACAATGGCAAAATTCTAGTATATATATAATTATGATGAAAAGTGGGGGATGTAAAACATAAGGGAACAGGATGGGTCCAGATGGACAACCGAGCAGCTCCAGGTGGAGGCCAACGACCAGGACCTGAGCCACTCGTCCCCTGTACCATAGACACAGCAGAACTGCCCCAACAGGTCGCCATAGTCACAGATCCAGATACATCCCCGGACGTTGAAATTTCTGCTGAAAGTGACAGTAAGAAAGAAGAGAGGGACGAGAAAGCACAAAACTACGGGAGAGAGAAGAAGTCAAGTTAGTAACATGCATTTATGGGATGAGAATGCATACGGATGAAGAGGGAGAGGAGGAGAGGGGCGCATCATGTGAAGTCCCCCGGTAGTCTAGACCTATAGCAGCATAACTAACTCAGGAGATACCTGAGCCAGCCCTAACTATAAGCTTTATCAAAAAGGAAAGTCTTTAGCCTACTCTTAAATGTGGAGATGGTGTCTGCCTCCTGAACCCGAACTGGGATCTGATTCCACAGGAGAGGAGCTTGATAGCTGAAGGCTCTGGTTCCCGTTCTACTTTTGGAGACTCTAGGAGCCACAAGTAATCCTGCATTCTGAGAGCGCAGTTTTCGAGTGGGGTAATAAGGTACTATGAGCTCTGTAAGATACGATGGTGCCTGACCATTAAGAGCTTTGTAGGTGAGGAGGAGGATTTTAAATTGTATTCTGGATTTTACAGGGAGCCGGTGCAGAGAAACTAATATTGGAGAAATATGATCTCTTTTCCTAGTTCCTGTCAGTACATGTGCCGCAGCATTCTGAATCAATTGGAGAATGTTAAAGGACTTTTTCGGGCTGCCTGATAATATGGAATTGCAGTAATCCAGCCTTGAAGTAACAAATGCATGGATTAATTTTTCTGCATCATTTCTGCAATGTTACGTAGGTGAAAAAAGGCAGTCCTAGAAGTTTGCTTCATGTGGGAGTTGAAGGATAGATCCTGATCAAAGATAACTCCGAGGTTCCTCACATAGGTGCTGGAGGCCAGGGCAGTGCCCTCTAGAGAAATTATATCTGCCAACAGTGAGTCTCGGAGGCGTTATTCCCGCGCATTATCCTCACCGGCAACTCATGTGTTTTGGTTGGCTGTTTTGGGTCGAGAGCTCGCTCTGTCAGCCCTCTAGGTTGACTGCGAGCAGCGTGAGCGTCTCCTCAGGAGCTCGCTCCACTTGGTGCGTCCCACGGCTGCTGCGGCAGCCCGGCAACGAGGAAAGGAACGGGAGGACACGGCTCATTCGCTAATTCCCACCCGTTTTCGGGACCGGAAGCCCGCATCGCAGCTTCTTCCGACCGGAACGGGGGACATGTTCAGAGGCCACACACTTGTGTCTGCTGTCAGCACGGAGAGCAGGCTCTGTCAGCCCTGAGGGGTGACTGTGAGCAAGGTAAGTCCCTTCTCTGAGGAGAGATAAGACGCTCTGCTCTCGACTCACTGTTTGTTGAAACAGTCTACCCACAATCGGGATCCGGAAACCAGGCTGAGCCTGCAGCGTCTCCTGGATGTCCTGAGCGTGGAAGGTGGTGACGTGGGTGGCTCGTCAGCCCAGTCACTGCATGAGTAGCTGCTGGAGGTGATTTTCCCAAGAGAGGAAAATGGTGGCTAGGCTCAATGTTACCTGGCCAGCGGAGCAGCAGGACACTCATCGCCGGAGTAGCTCGGTTAGTGTTTCCTTCTAGCCACACGTCCACGCCCACGTCGGGACCTGCCGTTTTTCTGGATCTCCACACCGAGGTGTCGAAATCCTGGTCCAGGCGGTATTTTGCACGGTTTTCTAGCCCAACTGGTCGCCGGTCTGCGTCGATCAGTGGGTGCAAGGACAACAGCTAGGGCGGGGAGACGCTGGCGGCGTTTTATTGCCCAGGCAATGGCATGTGTGCGGGTGTGCCCAGCCGACCTGCTTAGGACCTTGACTTTGGCGGGGCCCTCACATCCGAGGAGGGGACGGAGCTCCACCATGCATCCTCGGCCCCCCGTCACCAGAGGTCTCGGGCCTGAGCTGCGGGTGGACCACCTCAGCCTTCAAAATCTCGCAGCTATTACATGCTGGCTCAGAAAGCGAGTGTGGCCCAGCGTGCCCCTCCCTAGCGGCCAAGGGACTTGCTCCAGCCTGCTCGGAGAGGACCTGAGAGGGAGAAGACGGATCTGAGGGCCATGCTTCTCGCCCGGCAGGCCTCACAGAAGAGGCCCTGACTCGAGCGTCGGGCCTCGGAGGGCGCCCCCCCCCCATTCGGGGTTGAGCACATGGCTGCTCCCCCATTGTGCCCTCGGGAGCTCAGCCTCTTAACCCTGCCGCCAGTGGCGCTTCGGGGCATGGCGAGTTCCATGCAACCGCTGCCTTTAGACCTGCACGGCTGTGCAGCAGTTAGGCCAGAGTTGACCCCGCATCTATGGCACACAAATTGCCTGGAGATGCGAGCGGTCTTGTTGGCCTTAGGGCACTTTCCTTTTGTGGTCCCAGGGGAAGCTGCTCTCTCTCAGAGCACTTTTCATACCTGGGTACCTCAATGTGGGAGCAGACATCCTTTCGAGGCAGGGTCCGAGGCCCAGGGAATGGAGACTGCACCGTCTTGGGGTGATATAGAGGAGATTCGGCAGAGCACAAGTGGACCTGTTCGCGTCCCCAGACAATGCTCACTACCCCCTCTGGTTCTCCCTTGTGTATCCAGCGCCCCTGGGGCTGGATGCCATGGATGGATGCCTGGATGCCTCGGCCATGGCTGTACGCTTTTCCCCCAATTGCTCTGCTCCCAGGGGTTCTAGAGAAAGTTCACCGAACAGGGGCCCAGCTGCTGCTTGTGGCCCCATTCTGGCCGATGCTGGATGGATTGACCACAGCACCGTTCAAGCCAGTAGACAATGCATCAGACGGTGTCTGGCCTTAAAGACGGCATTTTTGCTGGCCATGACTTCTCTCAAGAGAGTGGGAGATCTGCAGTCCCTGTCGGTGGCTCCTGCTAACCTGGAGATCGTTCCAGGCGCATCCTGCAGGATGCAGGAGCCATCCTGCATCCCAGGCCGGGTTATGTACCTAAAATACCCACTGAGGTGGCCCGGCCGGTAGTCCTGCAGGCATTCCATCCTCCTTCAGAGTCGGCGGAACAGGAAGGTAGGCAGCAACTGCTTTGTCACGTGTCACGGTTCCGCCGGCGTGCATCATGTCTTGACGTTAAACCCAATCAAGATTGGTCTAAGTTGATACAGAGATTCAGAGGCAGTCACACTGAAGGCGTTCCCCATAGCGTCAGCTGACGCAGCGTCTCGTTCCCTATCAGGGAACCATGGTTACATACATAACCTGGTACGTTTTGTCAGAGTTTAACATTAGAAAATGTATGATCATCCAGGTTTTTATGTCCTTAAGGCATGCTTGAAGTTTAACTGAACAGTTTCATCCAGCTTAATTGATAAATATAATTGGGTATCATCCGCATAACAATGAAATTTTATGGAGTGCTTCCTAATAATAATCAAATATACTATTGTTATTTAGAAAGTCACATAACTTATTAGCAACAGTTTTTTCAAGGATCTTAGAGATAAAGGGAAGGTTAGATATTGGTCTATTGTTGGCTAAAATCCCTGGATCGTGAGTGGGCTTTTTAAGTACAGGTTTAATTACAGCTACTTTAAAAGACTGTGGTACATAACCTGTCAGTAAAGACAGATTGATCATATCTACTAAAGACGTGCTAACTAATGGTAAAACATCTTTAAGCAGCCTAGTTGGAATTGGGTCTAAGAGACAGGTTGATGGCTTAGATGAAGAAATTGTTGACGTTAGTTAAATAAGGTCGACAGGAGAGAAGCAGTCCAAATACACAGCTCCCTCCAAAGCCTCTATGCTTGAAGATCGATCAGCACCAGCTGAGGGCAGGACGTGATTAATTTTCTCTCTAATAGTCACAATTTTATCATTAAAGAAGCTCATGATTTTATTACTACTGAGGGCTATAAGAATACATGGCTCAAAGGAGCTATGACTCTCTGTTAGCCTGGCTACAGTGCTGAAAACGAAGCTGGGGTTGTTCATATTTTCCTCTATTAGTGATGAGTAGTAGGCTGCTCTGGCATTACGGAGGGCCTTCTAATCTATTTTAAGACTATCTTGCCAGGCTAAACAAGATTCTCCCAGATTGTTGGAACACCATTTCTATTCAAGATTTTGTGATGTTTGCTTTTATTTGCAGGTTTCAGCGTTATACCATGGAGCTACCCTTTTTTGTTTTATTATCTTCTTTTTAAGAGGAGCAACAGTGAACAGGAGCAGTGAACCTGCAGCACTATCAACAAGATGATCAATTTGGGATGGACTGAAATAGCTACAGCACTGTCAGATAGACATCTAGTGTAGTAGTATTTGACTAGTGGCGTGTACTCCTGTAATAGGAGTTCAAAAGTTATTAAATAATGGTCTGATAGTGAAGGATTCTGTGGAAAGACTGTTAGATGTTCAATTTCAATGCCGTATACCATAACAAGGTCGAGGGTGTGGCCAAAACAGTGAGTGGGTTTATTTACACTCTGACAGAAGCCATTTGAGTCTAATAATGAGATAAACCCGGTACTAAGGCTATCATTTTCAACGCCCACCTGAATATTAAAATCACCTACAATAATTGCTTTATCTGTTTTAAGGACTAAGCTTGATAGAAATTCTTAGAATTTCAGATAAAAACTCAGAATAAGAACCAGGACACTATAACAAATAGGATTGGCTGTCGTGCTTTCCAGACTGAAAACAATGATTGAACTGCATCTGAAAAAGTTTAAACAGCTTTTTCCTGGTAATAATGTAATTCCTAAGCAACATTACATGGTACATCTCCCTGCTCAAATGTTTTCTCCATGACTTTTGATAAGGCATATGTGCATGAGATTTGAGTCAAAGCACTCTTTTTTCAAGCAATGGTCATCGAAATTGAACTTCAAAAATTTCTGCAAGTCACTTGCAAACCATAATCAACTTTTTGAAAGTCAAAATGAACTTGGTATTGAGCATCCTATTTTTGTACATGAGAAGGAATTGTCAGCCTGTTTCAGAGATTAGAGATTTTTTGGGGATTGATGGCATACAACATGCAGTTGCAGTGAAGTGGCTTATTCTTAATGGCAACGAGTACATCAGAGAAAAGTCTCTGATAATCATCAGTGCAAATGGGAATTTGCCTGTCTTTGGACTTAAAGAACATGTATGTGGTAGACTGTTCACTATATTTAGCTTGATTTGCAGGTAAAATAACTAACTTTAAGATTTAATAACTAAGTAAGAAAAAAAAGATTAATAATCCTAAAACAATCTGAGCAAACTGATCTTACATAGTATTTTATTCTCAAAATAAGATCAATAAGATTTTATGGCTAAATATAGGATTGCAAATCTTGCTTAGAGCAGGAGTTTTTGCGGTGTATATGAAGGGTGAGGTCTATTTGTGGAGAGATATGAGACTATTATTCAGTGTAGATTGTGACACGCACACGACTTCAGACGGTGAAGAGGCTTTAGAACTGTCTGGAGTCCTAAGAGTTGTTGTCCTCTGGAATTTTCACATAGTGAGGACAAAATGTTTTTGTTGAGTTTACACACCCCCCCATACACACAGAGCCTCTCCTACAAATATCATCATCTCTTTCTCTGTTATCATCCATACCTCCAAACCCAGGAAGATGCCACCTGCCCTGTGATTCTCGCCCTACCTGTCTTGTCCAGCCTATGGTCTCTGCTGTCACCAGTCTGTGTGGGATTCCAGACTGCTTATATTACACAGGGCTACACACCCATTTGCTCGCCACCTGCTGGAGACACTGCGAGTGACAGGCTGTTCATCCCCCACAAGCTTCCTTTCTGGGAGAAACAGCAATGGAAAGCTGTCTAAATACTGAACTCTTAATATGATTTCTTGGAGTGTTGCAGCCCTAGTTCACTATTAACTGCTAACCGAAGATTAAGAGGTGTATGTAGCATTTTCATTTAGTATTTATTTTGTTTTCAGTGTGCATTGGAAGTGGTTATGAAAGGTTATTTCTTCTTGGGGAAAGTCATATTTAAAAAAAAATGTTGAATGATGTTAAGTCACCTGAATTTTCTTTCACTAAAATTCTAAAAATGGGCTATGTACAGATTGTGCCTTATCTATATAAGTAAATGTGTGTTTAATTAGTTAAACCACTTGTCTTATTTGGCATAGTGTGGCATATAGGGTATTTGTTTCACTTGTAGCTGTGTAATTTTGTATACAGTATATACACTTCATGTTATATATTTACAGATACCCCCATTACTTGAATGCATTTCTGATTTGAGTAAAAAGCATGACAGCAACTGTGGTATATAAGCTTTGGGCTTGCACTGTTTTTTTGTTGGCAGTTACACCCACATAATATTAGTAAAGCCACTGAAGACCATCCAAAGCCACTGAAGACCATCCAAATGATTGTTGAGCCTGGTTCTGCGAGGTTTCTGCCTGTTTAAAAGGAAGTTTTTCCTTGCCACTGTCACCAAGTGTCTTCTCTTGGTGGGAATTCTTTCAGAAGTATTAAGTTTTTAACATAAAGTCTTTCCCATCGCAAGTTATTGTGTGTTGACAGGAAATATCTGCATCCAACTGATGGTCGGCAAAGTCTGGCTGTGGGTCAGTGGAGACGGTCAATAGAAGGTCTGGCTGGATGTCGACAGGTATGGCCGACTGGGGTTCAGGCTGGGTGTAAGGCAGTGGGCAGCTGAGGCTGTGTGGCATCCGCTTGGTTCATGTTTGGCCAGGTTGTACTGTCATGACTGGTGAGTGCAGGGTAACAGGAACACAAGGGATAGAACCCAGTTGCAGACTTCTTAGGCAGTGCTGCTGCAGTTCAATGACTTTATTGCAAAAATCAAGGTACCAAAGGCTTACAGGATAGTGAGGAAGGCAAGGGTCAAACCAGAAGAAAGACATCCAACACATGCAAACATATCCAAAAGGAGCAGACAAGAGTCCAAAATCCAATAATCCAGGCAAAAAGGCCAAACAGGCAGGTCAGGCAGGCAGAAACAGGTTCAGGTACAGGGTTGCAGTAATCAGGTAAGAGGATACAGGTTCTGGCTTGAAGGCAAAGGTTTGAGGTTCAAAGCAACTGTGACAATCTGATTGATGAGGGAAAGTGGAAACAGCTGAGAGAGTGGTCTGAGTAGGCCAGATAACTGCAGAGCAGATATGGAAAGTGACAACAGGTGTGTAGTGGCAGTCAGGGGACGGGAAAAGAGGGAAAGTCAGAGGGCATCTAGTGGACAGCTTGAGGTTTGCAGGTCTGATGAGTTGGAGGAAAGGAAATGGCCTGGGAAAAGTGCGCTGGGGCTGGAGAAAGAAATAGAGAGCAATACAGAGGGTTGGATGAGAGATTGTGGCTAAAGAAAGAGACTGAGGAGCAGATTGTGACACTATAATTTGCTACTCAACTGATCTACTTAACACCTTTACTTTATATGATTTATTTACCCTGTCTTTCATGGTTTTGATATTCTAACATTCTATTGTCAAATGTAGTAAGAATAATAACAGTAATAGTAGAACTAGTTTGAATTGTGGTTGTTAATAAACCTCGAAACAAGCTTTTAACTTCTTAAAATGCCGAATTTTAACCTGTTAAGTTGTCAAAAAGCATTTTACTTATGTGCCTATTCAGTAAAACTCCTGCATAATGTGAATCAATACATACGATTACAGTCTATAATGCATCTGCCACATGCTGAGTACTTTAGCCCATCTGGAAAGCTAACAGAAAACCACATTTATTTTCAGAAAGAGGGGGTTGTTCAGTCCACTGAGTCAGATTTTGAAATAAAAGTCAGAGGAAGTTTAAAATGTGGAATGATGTTCTAATCTGCATGAAAGACTAATTTTATGAGTGCAGGTTTTCCAGAGAATCCAAGAAACTCAAAGCATGAATGAAAGGCAGAGCACCCTGAATCACCCTGTCTCTTTTAAGCTCCACTGCAGAGCTATACATTTTCTCTAGATTTCCTGCATGTTTTTCTATAATAGATGAACACAGGCCTGGGTTTCTGGGTTTCAGCCTTGCGCAGCATAAGACAAAGGAAGGTCCTTTTGAAAACAATCAGAAGATAGAAAGCTGGAAATATTCACAGCTCCCCTGCCATGCCTCCCCTAAATGCTCAAACACATGAGTCTCTTGCACAGTGAATGTGCTACATGTTATCTTTTATAGTATTTGCATCCAAGTACTAAAAAAATGAATGTAGAAATCTGAATTGACTTGTGATGTAACATTCATGTAAGGATGGATGGAAATATAGCACAAAAAGCTTCAACACTAACAATATATAAGTCCCCATTAGAATTTTTTATTGTATAATTCTAAAAGTTTGAGTTTGAGTTCACAGAGGTGCATGGCCGAAAAAACCTAGGGCAACCATTTGATGTACAGCCCCGATGGAACCCCTACCGCCACCAACCATTGTCTGTGCTTTTTGTGTATCCTGTCGCCTCCAATTTCCTATTAAAGGAAAATTCCATTACCTGAGTCTTATTTTTGTAATTCTGTCCATTCCGACTATGGATCATGCTAACTTTGCGTTCACCGGCTTCATTGTAGAGATGATGTAGAGGCAGGTAACGCAACTCTAACAAAACAAAGTAGCACAAGCCTCCTAAAGCATTCCAAATAAAATTCCTTTTGACATAAATCATTTCAAATGTTTGTCTCTGAGTCTGACCCAAAGTGAACACAGAAACAGTGTTGCCTCTTTTCAAATGAAAGTAGCTAGCACTAGCTCCAGAAGTCACTAACGATGCATGCTCATTTGCATGTTGATGACGCCATCGCAAATTGATTTGCACACAGCTTAGTGCAGTGAGGAAGGAATCACCTTAATTCACGACATAAAATGTAGGTAGGGAAATCTTTGGCCAAATAATAAAAAACTCAAAACAGGGACATAGTGTATTTGTTGTAAAAAATTTAAAAAATACAATAATCCACAAAGGGAGGGAGGAGGGAGAAGATCAAACGAACAATTTTTATATTTAGAACCTGTAGTAACATCATAATCTGGGGAGAAAAAATGGGAAAGAGAAGCACAAACTATCTATTTACATATTTGCAAGCTATAAGATCCTAATCCAGAGATCCGGAGAGAAAGAGTGAAGCTGCCCCACACATCACACACTGACTGCCTGTACACAGCACAAGAGGAGAGGAAGAGACACTGCTGGCCGAAGATCCAAAGCATGCATGGGAATAAATTACAATATAATATATTTCTTGCCTTTTCCCTGATGGTCTAAGTAAGTGGCTAAATTTGCTAGTCAAGTTTTAGAAATAAAGTCGCTAACAGGGTCTGAAAAGTTGCTAAGTATAGTGAAAAGGTCACCAAGTTGGCAACACTATACAGAAATGTGTTCAAGCTATTGTAGTTAAAGTCCTGCACCTTCTTCACCTCTGCTCCCTGTAGTCTCACCGTTCCACCTGGGTCCCTCTCATTGACACACATGTATTTTGTCTTACATGTGTTCTGCTAAGCTTCATTCCTCTGTTTTCCAGTGCAGACCTCCATCTCTCTAGATTTTCCTCCACCTGCTCTCTGCTCTCACTACAAATCACAATGTCATCCGCAAACATCATAGTCCATGGGGATTTCTGTCTAACCTCATCTGTCAGCCTCTCCATCACCAGAGCAAACAAGAGGGGGCTCAGATCCGATCCTTGATGCAGACCCACCTCCACCTTGAACTCCTCTGTCACACCTACAGCATACCTCACCACGGTCTTACAGCTCTCATACATGTCCTGCACCACTCTAACATACTTCTCTGCCACTCCAGACTTCCTCATAAAATACCACAGCTCCTCTCTCGGCACCCTGTCATACACTTTCTCTAAATCTATGAAGACACAATGCAACTCCCTATGACCTTCTCTGTACTTCTCCATCAGCATCCTCAAAGCAAATACTGCATCTGTTGTACTCTTTCTAGGCATGAAGCTATATTGCTGCTCGCAAATGCTCACCTCTGCCCTTAGCCTAGCTTCCACTACTCTTTCCCACAACTTCATTATATGACTCATCAGCTTTATTTCTCTGTAGTTGCCACAGCTCTGCACATCTCCCTTGTTCTTAAAAATTGGCACCAGTACACTTCTCCTCCATTCCTCGGGCATCCTCTCACTCTCCAAGATCTTGTTAAGCAAACTAGTCAGAAACTCTACTGCCACCTCTCCTAGACACTTCCATAGCTCCACAGGTATGTCATCAGGACCAACTGCCTTTCCACTCTTCATCCTCTTCAACGTCCTCCTCACTTCACTCTTGCTAATCTTTGCTATTTCCTGCTCCACACCAGTCACCTCTTCTACTCTTCGTTCCCTTTCATTTTCCTCATTCATCAACCCTTCAAAGTACTGCTTCCATCTTCCCATCACACTCCTGGCACCTGTCAATACATTTCCATCCTTATCTTTAATCACCCTAACCTGCTGCACATCCTTCCCATCTCTATCTCTTTTTCTGGCCAACCTGTACAAATCCACCTCTCCCTCTTTAGTGTCCAACCTAGCATACAAGTCCTCATAAGCTCTTTTTTTGGCCTTTGCCACCTCTACCTTCACCTTACGCTCTCAGGGTCCCACCGAGGACCCTCCTACCTGTCTCCCTGATCACATTAGCTATAGTGGTCCAGTCATCTGGGAGCACTTTCTGACCACCCAGAGTCTGTCCCTGAAAACTACACGACATTCTTCCTTCTTCAACTTCCACCACTTCGTCCTCTGCTCTGCCTTTGTCCTCTTCATCTCCCTCACCACCAGAGTCATTTCACACACTACCATCCTGTGTTGTCTGGCTACACTCTCCCCTACCACTACTTTACAGTCACTGGTCTCTTTCAGATTACAACGTCTACACAAGATGTAGTCCACCTGAGTGCTTCTACCTCGGCTCTTATATTTCACCCTATGTTCCTACCTCTTCTGGAAGAAAGTGTTCACTACATCCATTTCCATCCTCTTTGCAAAGTCTACCACCATCTGTCCTTCTGCGTTCCTGTCCTGAAGACCAAACCTGCCCATCGCATTCTCATCACCTCTGTTCCCTTCATCTACATGCCCATTGAAATCTGCACCAATCACCACTCTCTCACCTCTGGGGATGCTCTGTATCACTTCATCTAACTCACTCCAGAATTTCTCCTTCTCTTCTAACTCACATCCTACCTGTGGGGCATAACCACTCACAACATTGAACATCACCACTTCAATTTCCAGCTTCAGGCTCATCAACCTGTTTGACACTCTTTTCACCTCAAGAACATTCCTCACAAACTCGTCTTTCAGGATAACTCCTACTCCGTTTCTCTTCCTATCTGAACCATGATAGAACAACTTGAACCCTGCTCCTAAGCTTCTAGCCTTGCTACCTTTCCACCTGGTCTCCTGGACACACAGTATGTCCACCTTCCTTCTCTGCATCATGTCAATCAACTCTCTAGCCTTCCCTGTCATAGTTCCAACATTCAAAGTCCCTACTGTCAGTCCTACATTCTTAGCTTTCCTCTTCTCTCTCTGCCTACGAACACACCTTCCTCCTCTCCTTCTTTGTCTTCGACCAACAGTAATCCAATTTCCACCGGTACCCTGTAGGTCAACAGCACCGGTGGCGGTCGTTGTTAACCCGGGCCCCGACCGATCCGGTATGGAAGTCATTGTCATGATTCGCATTTTTTAGTTTGGCATGTGTTTTACGTCGGATGCCCTTCCTGACACAACCCTCTGCATTTATCCAGACTTGGGACTGGCACAAGAAGACACTGGCTTGTGCCCCCTTGCGGTTGCATTAATATACCACTGAAGACTAATTTCTACAAATGTATTATGCCTTAACCATGGAAAAAGAAGCAAAGAATGAGCAGCAGCATCCTTTTATTTCTGCTGGGTTCGATTCACACGACGTTTGTAGCGTGATGTCAGTGAGTCCTTAGGTGATTGTGGTCCTTGTTTTCCTGTCATATTAACACATGGCACCCAATCTGTATCATCCTTCTTGTACAGGTCTGATTTTTTACCTAGAATACAATAATAATAAATATAGCACCATTAAATAAATCTCAGTAAATACAGAAAATATGCAAGTCTTGTACTATTGGAGAAAGTTAAGATTAGAATGAGATTAGAATCAGATTTTTTGCCAAGAAATAACAAACAGCAACGTAATGTCAATATGAGAGTATACTATTACACTACAAAATTTGTTAAGCTAGTAGCCTTATATTTCACCTACATGACAAGAAATGAGAACAACAAACGCGAATGTTGTCAAGTTTCTTGCCCTTGAAACCCTATTTCAGTTTGGCCAACCACAAACGCCTTCTTTCCTCAGACAGTTTTTTGCACTCTTCTCCTTGATTTGTTATTACTTTTGGCAGTCTATACAACTCTAAATGTTTTTCCCAGTCCAAAAATTTGTACAGCCTAAAACACGACAATAATTGACCGTTTTCAGCAGAAATAATCAGCAAAAGTTTACGAGTTCGGTTCGGTTCAGTTCAGTGGCATTGTTTACGTTCAGTATTGCCAATGTGGCCGACTTCCGGATTGATGACATGTTGTGAAAACCCACTATTCCTGTCAATTTAACTTGGTAGTGTTCATGCTAGAGAAGTAGTAGCAATTAAGAGAACAGAGGTAGAGGTGGGGGAGTGGCTCAGGTGAGCAGTGTCAGGTATTGCTGAATGTCACAGCTGGGTTTTGTTAAATTCCTATACAAATTAGCCAAAACCAAATCTGTGCAGTAAATTTGGGTATTCTAAGTATTTATGCTCACACTGTAAAAACTGCTTTTTATTTACATGGCAGAGTTTATAATTGCCTATAGTAACACTGTATAAGGCTAACTGTTGACTATAGTTTGCTAGGTTAAAACTGAACTAATAAATATTTATATATTTTAAAGGTGCTGTAAGCGATATCTTCCTGTCCATTCTTGCAGACTAGCACTCCCCTCCCTCCTCTCCACGTCTCCAACACTCCCCCTCCTTCAACACACAGCACTTTACAAAAATGATCAGTGGATCATCTATCTATAACCAGTAGGCTAAGTATAATAAAACCAAACAGCTAGCTAGCTATGGCCAGATGATACACAGCTAGCTAGTCGAATTATAACAATATAATTTGCAATCATGAAGAGAGCAACTGGGAATTGTTCAGTGTTTTTAAAGCCAATAAATTTGCAAATGGAAACTTATTACGAGCAAGTTATTTAAATTGTTAATCACCGAAGCTACGATGATGTAGTTGTCAATAACAACCTTGTTACGATTTGATTTGTGCCAGTAACTTTGTTATAATCACAGTTCACATCAGGCAGACCAAGCAAGAGGACGTGGTCATGGAAGAGCTGGACTCTGGACAGAGAGCCTGCAGCCCGATGTCCATGGAGTGACGTAGAGCTGTAGGTTAAGGTTCTGCGAGGTATGGGTCTGAGAGCCTGAACAAGAAGTTTTCGGTCTTCGGCAGGAGGGGGTCATCAGCACAACAGTTCACTCCCACCTCAGATATGTTCTGTTTTAATTATTTTCCTGTACTAATTTCTTCCTAAGGAATCAATTGTTTGTTACGAATTTAATGCTACCATGTTAAAAGTCAGTCTCATCAGTTGCTGAAAGACATTGGACACATATGAACAACAGGATATCTGTGTGTGAGTATATATGAGTTATATATACGTGTGTGTGTGTATATATACATGTGTATGTAGAGATATACGTATTTTTAATAATAATACCAGATTAACATATGTAACATGATGGTCATTTATGACATTTTCCCTATGTTTTTGCGATGTTTGCTTTAATTTGCAGGTTGTACCATCAAGCTAACCTTCTTCTTTTATCATCTTCTTTCTTAGATGGGCAATAGAGTCGAGTCGTTTGCAGTAACCCTGAAGCACTATCAACAAGATGATCAATTTGGGAGGGATGTTAGCACGGGAGTCCTCTGTTATATTGAAACATGGTACTGACTTGAATGTAGATTGAATGGGATTATGTACAATCTGACAGAAGCCAATCGATTCTTATAAAGAGATAAATGCAGTACTAAGGCTGTTTTTATTGACATCCACATTATTAATAAAATCACCTACAATAATTATTTATGTGTTAAGGACTAAACTTCATAAAAACTCTGAGCATTCAGATAAAGATTCTGAATATGGACCAAGAGCGAGGTACACTATAACACATAGATTTGGGTGTGAAAGACTTAGAACCAGGCTTTCGTAGGAGTTATAATTTAAAGGTTGGTTAATAGGCTTGAGTCGAAGATAGCTGCAACTCCACCTCCTCGGCTGGTGCCTTGACAAATGTGAGTATTAATATGACTGGGCATACTAGATTAATTTATAATAATTTGTCATGACCCAGCCAGGTTTCAATAAGACAAAATAAGTCAATATGATAATCTGATGTTAAATAATTTACTAATACAGCTTTAGATGAGTTCTGATGCTAAGAGTCCACATTTAATTATCTTATTTCGCTTCACTATTGCAGCACTGGTGTTAATTTTAATTAGGTTTTTATGAATAATTACTCTTCTGTCTGCTTTTAAATTTAATTCATTTAAATTATCTTACTATATTTACGCTTATCCTTAGCCAGCAGTTTTAAATCGAATTCAATGTTGCCTGCTCTGGCCCCAGGAATACATTTGGATTATGGTCGCAAGTGTCAATAACTTCATCCATCCATCCATCCATCCATCTTCTTCCGCTTATCTGGGTCCGGGTCACGGGGGCAGCAGTCTAAGCAGAGATGCCCAGACTTCCCTCGACCCAGACACTTGCTCCAGTGCTTCCGCCATAGAGACATAGTCCCTCCAGCGTGTCCTAGGTTTTCCCCGGGGTCTCCTCCCGGTTGGACATGCCCGGGAGGTGTCCAGGAGGCATCTGAGACAGATGCCCAAGCCACTTTAGCTGACTCCTCTGGATGTGGAGGAGCAGCAGCTCTACTCTGACCTCCTCCTGAGTGACCGAGCTCCTCGCCCTATCTGCTCATCCTTTTGGTCATGACCCAAAGCTTATGACCATAGGTGAGAGTAAGAACGTAGATCGACCAAAAAATAGGCAGCTTCGCCTTGCTGCTCAGCTCTTTCTTCATGTTTTTTTTCAGTGGCAAAACTTGAGAACTTGAAATGTGAACTAGTTGGTGGTGAACCGTGGGGTTCTGCTGAGGGCTATGCTTTCCTTCAGAGTCACCCAGCCTTGAGTAGAACTAATGTACAGTAAGTTTAAATGTATAGCGGCTAATTAGCCGCTGTAATGTAGAATCAAACAAAAATAACTAGAGCAGCAGAAATACACATCAGTAACACACCAGCACAAAATGAGACAAAATGCTTACGCATTACGCACTACCTGAAGGTCTCAGGACAATGTTAGGTTTGGGGTAAAGATATTTTCCATTACACATTTTACTTCTTCAGTTTCACCTAAGGCGAGTTGTATGACTCCCCTTTTCCTCTACTGGCTTGTGTCTGCTCGACAACGCTGGTCGGGGCTGGGGTCATTTTCCTCCGAGCTTGAAGGGTGTCGATGTGGAAGTCTCTCATAACGAGAAAAGAACAGATGAACATTATCTGATGTTTCATTTCTCAGTCATCCACTTGGCTGTAAAGTTAGCTAGCATTGCTGAGTCCGTTTTCTGCTATGCTATAAGAAAGCACATATAGGGTGACCATATTTTTAAACCCCCAAACCGAGACCCTTAAATGTGCTCCACATTCATGTGTGTGCGCATGTATGGGCTTACGCACACACCACAGGCTTTTTTTATCAGGATGGGGGATGAATTCAGTGCTTAGCATGTCTACCAAGCACAACTTTCAACATGATGGACTCCATGAACGAAGCATTTCCGTTGCTGGGTAATTTACAGAGGAAGGAGTAAGCCTCCTGGAGCTCTTTAGAAAAGACTGACTTTCTCTTCAGCAAGGCAGTTAAATATTACAGGTATTATTTTAATTTTAGTGAAACCGGGACAATTTGGGAGTGAATGTTGAAAACCGGGACATTTTTTCGAGACTCAGGACTCAGTAGGAACTCCAAATTGGAGACAGCACTGTGAATGTGAATTGGGAAGAGAAGGCATGCTGGGTCACTTCCCTGGATGCTGTTTCCATCCATGAAGGGCTGCCAACTAGGGCATTCTCCAAAGCTGCGACAGAAACAGCTGGGACCTAACCCGTCTTCTGATGTTTCTCTAGTGGAATCACTAAAAAGAATATGCTCTATATACACACAACGTAGATCTCTAGCATATTAGCTTCTAATCAATGATTTACATTGGAGCTGGTGCTCTCCTCATTAGGATAGGCAGCAGATAGTTTAAGGTAAAATTACTACAAACTATGGCCTAATTTCTATTATTAATTATATTCCTTAAAAATATTACAAAGTACATTGCAGTATCACATAATTTGTAGATTTGGTTGGGAATCTGAAACAGTCTATTATTTGTTTACACCAGGCTCATTTGCCCATGCCCAGTAGAATGACATAGAAGCTTTTTCTGATCTGATGCCCCTATTAGCAGGATGACATAATTTGTCTGTGCCTTTCAAAACAAATCACTATTGAAACAATCTGTTTTGTGATGTGATAACTTTATAGTAAAGTTTGGTAAGGTTTAGGCAAAAAAAACCGACAACAAAACGGCTTGGTAAAGGCTAGGGAGTGAGCATGGTCATGGTATAACAAAAGCAATGTTGCCTGTTGGTTGAAAATAAGAAACAAACATCTTAAAGTCCAATGCTTGAGTGGCAAACTCCATCTGTGGACTTTGTCGCACTATAATAATGTAATCTTACTTCCTCAAGCGGTCAGTGTTATAGTATAAATTTGTTGGGATTCAGGTAGGACAGGTTTGGTTATTAACAGAAAATATCAAATATTATTTATGAATATTAATAAACTCTTACTGTTATTAAGTTATTAGTTGGTAATTAATTACGGGGCATCACTTGGAATTCAGGAATTAATAACCAAACGTGAAAAACAGTCTCAAAGGTAGCTGTCCACCTAAAATGTTGATAATTGAATATTACCTCACATTAATGAAGGACAGTGAAGGGTGAATCTGGGGTGGCCATTTCCATAACACTAAAAAGGAGGACACTTTGCTGCATTTAATGAGGCAAGAATAATTGCATAGGACTCTGGTGTACTTGCAACTACAATGTACACTGTAACATGATACCATCATATCGATGGTATCATGTTACAGTGATTCTGAAATGGCCTACTATATTCATTGCCAGACAATCTGATGTAGACCTGAGTCTAACAGCAGAAGCAGAAAGGTGCTTGTTCACAGAATTTGTATTTATTCAAGACATTGTGATGTCTGTTTTAGAAAAGGCTTGCAAAGTGCACAATGCCTGAAAACGTAACATTTCTGGACTTCTATAAATAAAATAATCTGGCAGACTGTCACAGTGCCAGAAAACATAACATTTCTGGACTTCTGGAAATAACAGAAATACGTAAATAAACAAATAATGAATGCAAAAAATAAATAAATACACATTTCAGTTCTTAACAAAGAAGTAAACCCTCTGCAGCAGCTCAGGTGACAACAGCACCTCTAGGGTCATCATGGCCACCAAGGCAAGTCCCCATTGCCCCTGGGCGTGTTCATCTCCTGCAATGAGTGGTACACATAAAAAAACATAGCAAAACAGTGTTATCAGCTTTCAAAAATCTGTATTGTTTAAAACCCAATACATATTCATATAGCCCATTCATAAAATCAAAATGCTGCATTAGAGATCAATTTGGCTTAAGAGCTTCCTACAAGAAATGAATGTAGCCTATATACAGTATATTTGCTTCATTAAACAGAATACACAGCAAACTAACTGCATCAACACATAGGACTACATAGAACACATAAGACTAGTGTACACACCAAATAGTTGATTGTCTATCTGGCTGAATCCAAGAGTTTTTTGTTTCAAAGGAACTTTTTGTACACATCTGTGCAGGGAAAGGTAAAATTGACACAAACTTGGAGCTCAGGCTTGACGCTGTCCACATCCAGACAATTCCTCTCGTTTCTACATGCAGATGTCATCATTGAAAAGACTCGCTTTGTGTGTGCATTGCTGCATGGGATGGAGAAAATATAGGTGCTGATCTTCCTGAGATTTACAAGTGGTACATCTGCTTTGGAAAACAGTTTCAGATATCGCTCCTCACTTTGGCAACCTTCCATTTCCAGAGAAGTGAAGGAAGCTTCCACCATGGCATATTCCTCATACAGTCCATCCATATCAATGTCTTTCAGATTGCAGGCCTGAACAGCATCACTGTATTCTTCATTTGACACCGCAGTTGTAAGGTCAAGCTTTGCCACTTTGCTATGAAAGCTGTTCTCAGAGAAGTAATATATTTCACTTATGTATTTCTTGGCTCTTTCATAGAAACCAAGAAAATCCTCCACACTTTTATTTGCCAGGTAAGGAGGTAGCTGCTTGAGTTTGCTGTTCACAGTAAAGCCAAAGAACCTGACCGTCATCCTTCTCTCAAGTTTCTGTTTCAGTTCAGTCATTACCTTTAACACACGTTATGCTGAACGATTTGGCTTCAATGGTGTCTGAGAACACTTTTAGAATGTGACTTAGGAAAAGAAAATATGTCTCAGACACTTCCACAAAAACTGGGAGCATTGCTCCTCACCTTCACTCTGAAAGTGTCTGGACAGGGGCTTCCAAAACTTCAGTATTCTGTCAATAGATGGAAGCAGGGACAACCACCTTGTGACGACATGCCATAGACAGGTTGCATTCTTCCATGTTGGTCAATGGTTGCTTTTGCTTGACTACTAACATCCACTTCACAGCGACGCAGTTTGCAAAATCCATGAAAAGCGTCTCTACTGCTTTTTGCTAGAAATTAGTGCTCTTTTGTCCATTCTGGATTAAATGATGTCTGATGCTTCGGCATGTTAACATGATGATATGACGTAGCCTGTAGCCAGCACATGTTACATTTTTAACCAATGATATATCAGATATTTATTTGACACCGCTTTCAGCCAATCATTTGTTTGACTGGAGATCTTAAGGCATTAGACGCTATGCTGCTGCCTCCCAATAGAGATTCTAGAGCGGGTTTTTTTAGGCTGATGCAGCACGACTCCAAAAAGGAGGACAAATTTGTATCTGGCTTGAGGCTGCGCCAGACGCAGGACAGGGGACTTTCAATCCGGACTGTCCGGCCAAAATCCCGATGTATGGCCACCCTAGGTGAATCCGAGCACTGACTATCGCACCCAGCTATGATCGCAACAAATACACACAATAACCACAGGCAACTGCTCTTTAAAATATGCAATAATGTTTATTTAACCTTATCATCAATTAATTATCAAACAATCACTATAGTCTAAACTAAACAAAACAAGCACAATTAGCAAGCCGATCAGAGAGAGTGTATGTGTGTGTGTGTGTGGGGGGGGGGGCAAAGGGAGGGGAGGGTAAGTTGCGAGGTGACCCCACGAGATCAAAATGGCGGCAGCCCACTAAATTTAACAAAGGGGGAGGTCCAAACAAAATGGCGGTCAGCCTGGGTTGATCCTTTAACTAACGCACAGCTCAGCTATGCTATGCTATGCTACCACTTTATCAGAGCACTGTTTGGAGCATGTAAATGTGCGTATAAAGATATTTATGAGTTAGTGGAGAAGAAAGAGGGAGAGTGCACAAAAGAAACAAGAAATGTCTAGAGCTGTGGTTGAGGGCGATAGCATTCTTATATCTCAGAGCAACACAGCCCCAGACTCATGTACGGCGGCTGTGTTTACTGAGCTGGCAACAAAACACGCTCCACAGTAGCTAGGCTACAGTTACTGGCGTGGTCGGTACAGTAACTTCACAAAGGGATAAACACACAGAGAAGCAAGAAATCTCAGACGCTGTGAGAGCTGTAATAACTCACTTCATCACACAGTAATCTGACCAGACTTCCATCTACGTCTTATTACTGGACTTAATCTGATGAAGCTAGTTATTAGCTCCACAGGACTATGGCTAACAGTTAACTAACTGGACTTTAACACAACCTAAAATAGCACACAGACAGCCACCGCTGTTGCTTTACAACGTAGCAAGCACAATTTACAACAATTAAGCTTAGATGAAATAACACACAGTTATAATATCCAACTCTACTCAGACACACTGTAGCCTTTTACTTGGGGAATACTTTGTCCAAGCGATTGTAATCAGTCCGTTTTAACCGGAGAGGGGCTGTGATCAGCGGCTCCGTGATGTCAGCGTTTTGCGTCGGCGGGCAGGCGAGGGATTTGCAGTCAGACGTCGGAGGAAGGAGGGCGCAGGCTCTGGCTCTCTGGCTCTTCCTTAAGCGGTAAAGCTCGTCTTGAGCTGGCTGGCTTCTTCTGCTGGCAGGGTTATTCGGGATGAACGACCGGGGGATCCAAAAGTGTTTCAACGAACACTGACAGTCTATTAACTCGGACCAGCGAATGGGATCTGTGCTTCCTAGGGCAATTAACTTCACGTGAGGGCGTTTCTTGAGGTAACGTGGCGTTAACCGGAGAGAGACGAGATGTCCTCATGTCGCAACAAGTTGCCGGATCGGGCATCACCGGCTTTTATAACCTTGGTGACGTCATTGTCGTGCGCTGGGGTTTCATTTTTAGTCCTGCGCCTCACAGCGTTTAAAGTTGGGGTCAACTGAGAGCTTTCTTTAGTTCCGGGTCAAGTCCCAGTTTAAGTTCACACCATGAGGTGTAAAGCTAATTTATGATCATTCCACAGACACGTGATTTTATCACACAACTTTATACTGTATGCAAAAATGCCCCCTTAAAGCAAATTATGACATCAGGTTCATTTTTAATAACAAAAGTGTCAGTAACAGATTAGCTAATAAAAATGTTCCATAATTAATCATCTAGTTTGAATTAGTAAGACGTAGGATTAATATGTTTTGTTATATGTGGATATTATTTATTAGGTAAATTATACCCCAGGATTTCCAACTGATTAGTTTGTTTGTGAATGCACATGTGAAGCAGCAGCTTTACCATCATGTAGAAACGCAGACAGGTAAAGCTGAAGTGTCATATGTAAATATGTACATTTTAAATATAGATTTTACTGTAATATTTATACTAATGAAAATGTTTCTTTGTTTTAAAAAATCACAGTATCAGGGTCTCCCGGTTCTGATGATGTTTAGAGTTCAAGAGGTTGATTCTCTATTAAATTAACTTTCTAAGCTGTGTGTGTATCAACACTGTTCCTCCCCTATGCACTGGCTCAATTACTTGTGCTAATGTTTGTTTTTAGAATCAGTTGACATACTTCTTTTTATTTTATTATTGTTTTCAAATCCAAAAAAATATTTTTATTATTTTCTTCTTACTAATTTCTTAGTAACTTAGTATTGTAGAATTATTTAAGAGACTCGACAATTTGTCAAGCTCTTCCCAACATTTTTGACGGATGTTAACCCTCTAAGTGCCAAAGTCGCAAAATTGTGACAAGCCCCTACTTCCGGTTTACGCGCTAAATCATGATTCCACTAGATGTCAGACACCCTGTACTTCGTTTCTAGCCCACTATTACCATGTGTTGTCATTCAAAATTTTGTAGAAGAAGACCTCAAACACACGTCTTCTGTTAGTGTCTCAGTGCGAGTGTTATTGCCGGGAGACCGGCTCAGTGGATGCAGCGTTCTCTACATGCTAGCTGGAAAACGTGAAAACGGCAAATAAAAAATACACTCGTGATGAAGCTTTGTCTTTAGTAATGGCTGACTTTGATTCTAAGGGAGAAAATCGGCCTGTAGATTATTTTCAGCCGAGTGAAATTGAGAATGAGAGCGAGCATGAGAGTGCGTGTGCGGCCAGGGATGAGTGCTTGTTGGGCGGCACCGCTGCTGGTCAGTACACACGGAGCCCACACGGGGGAAACTAGTCTCTGAAAAACTACAAGCTATGCCATTTGGATAGATAAGAACAGATAAAGCTTCTGCAACCAAACACCTACATTACATGTATAGATTTCTCAAATCTATTTCCATACATTTTACTAGTTATGGTAAATTTGAAGTTGTAGTTATAATTTACTAATGTTGCTTTACAAGTTACTTTTATTAAGCATTTATTATTTTTAGAAAACGCAAAACCTATTATAATAGGTTCATCATCCTGTATGGACTGAAAATAACCTAACTGTCAATATATAATGTCATAATATGCAAATTAGATGCATACAATTATTTCACTCATATACTTTGGGTCATACCTGACATTTTTCTAGTTTAGAGTAGGACTCTATCTCTTATCATTTTCAAACCACAGCATTTTGAAATTTGGATCTCAAAAATCTGTATTTTTGAAAATAAACCTTGGCGCCTATTAATTGTTGTAGAAGACGGTAATGTGGCTCTAAATGCTGAGGCGATGAAGTGAAGTTGCTGATGACGTATGTGCGTGCCCAACCCTCGCCTTATCTCTAATTTTGTTGGCTAGGATACAGACCACAGTGCCTCTTAACTTTTTACACCTTGTCGCGTTTTATGAATTCAGTAACCGCACAAACTGGAAGAAAAGTTACTGTCAATGCATTAGAGGACAAAATTGTCCATGTCAAAAAACTTCCATAAAGCTTGGGATATATCAATTATTAGCAATAACATAACCTTTTTTGGATTATTTTTTTGTGCAGTGTCAGACTTAAAAAGCTTTACTCTCAGTGCATTCAGGGACAAAAATGTCAGTGTCAAATAATTGCCATAAAAACATTATAATTAATATTTTTTCCACTTTCACTGACCCAAACATCAGTCCTGATCAGAACTGTTAATATTCATTAATTTTCAGGATTTTAACCCTGTTATTGCAAGTTTGTTTACATTATACCACACTTGTTTTTTATGAAAATAAAACAAAAAATGAATTATTTCCCACATACTAAATGCAAACTCCTAAACCCAACCAAGTAGTTCTCTTTCAAGGGAACTTCAATGCTGCGTCAGCTGACGCTATGGGGAACGCCTTCAGTGTGACGGCCTCTGAATCTCTGTAACAACTTAGACCAATCTTGATTGGGTTTAACGTCAACACTTGACGCACGCCGGCGGAACCGGAGGTATAACGGGAGCCAGCTTCACTGCTGTCATCAGTCTTCTGATCTTCAGCAAGCGCTCTGGGTTTCTGAGAAATGGCGAGTGTGAAGCGGTTTCTGCAGTGCGTGTATCCCTGCCCACGCTATATTCCCGACGGTGACACACACGAGATGTGTGCGGCCTGCTTGGGAAGAGAGCATGCACTAGCAGCCCTCGAGGGGACTGGCTGTGTGCATTCCGAGCGTTTCCCGGTTAGGAAGCTCCGCTCTCGGCTGGCGCGGTATGCCGGGGAAGAGAGCATGCACTAGCAGCCCTCGAGGGGGCTGGCTGTGTGCATTGCAAGCGTTTCCTGGTTAGGAAGCTCCGCTCTCGGCTGGCGCTTTGTGAGGAAGGTGGTTGCTGAGGCATCCCGCCGACTACACTCCTGGGGATCGCAGACGCACCGAGTCTGCAGCTTCTTCCGTCCCGGAGCGGGAGCCCGCTCACCGAGACTCCAGTTCCGAGGAACTGGATGTGCTCGGAGCGGAAGGCGGTGACATGGGTGGCTCGTCAGCCCAGTCTCCGCAGTATGAAGAGCTGCTGGAGGTGGTTTCCCGTGCGGTGGCTAGGCTCAATATCGCTTAGCCAGTGGAAGAGCAGGACGCTCGTCGCCAGAGTAAGCTCGTCGAGCGTTTCCTCGTAGCCCCACCTCCTCACCCGCGTCGGGATATACCGTTCTTTCCGGACCTCCACACTGAGGTGTCGAAGTCCTGGTCCCGGCCGTATTCTACACAGCTTTCTAGCCTCACTGGTCGCCAGTATGCTTCGATCAGCGGGCGTAAAGAGAACGGTATTGCAAGCCAGGTATTGAGGAGATGCTGGCAGTGTATTTATCGCCGGAGGCCGCGTCCTCCCTGAAAACCCCGACGTTGCCTACTAAGCCCTGCCGTACTACATCTGCTTTAGTCGGCAAGGCTTACATGGCAGCGGATCAGGCTGGTGCATGCCTGCACACCATGGCGGTCTTGCAGGCATACCAGGCCGATCTGATGGACGACCTCGACGACGGGGGGCCCCTCGCATCCGAGGATGTGAAGGAGCTTCGCCGTGCGACGGATTTGTCACTCAGGGCCACGAAGGATAAGGCCCGAGCTATCCATGGCCCTGCTGGTCGCGACGGAGCGCCACTTATGGCTGACTCTGTCGGGTATTAAGGGTAGGGATAAGACCTACCTTTTGGATGCCCCGCTTTCGCCTGTTGGTCTCTTCGGGGATGCGGTCGGCTCAGTTGTCGAGCACTTCAGGGAAGCGCGCCAACAGGCTGCGGCCTTCCAGCGGTTTATCCCTCGTCGAAAGAGGTCTCGGGCCGAAGCTGAGGGTGGACCACCTCAGCCTTCGACGTCTCGCAGCTCTTACATGCTGGCCCAGAAAGCGAGCGTGGCTCAGCGTGCCCCTCCCCAGCGGTCGAGGGGCTCGCTCCCGCCTGCTCGACGGAGGCCTGAACGGGGGAAGGCGAACCTGAGGGCCGTGCTTCTCGCCCGACAGGCTGCCAGCAAAAGGCAGCGTTGGGCCTCAGAGGGCGCCCCCCATCAGGGTCGAGCACATAGATGGTCTCACTCCTGGTCCCCCAGGCACCAGCCTCGAGCGGTTGGTTTCCCTGAGGAACTTTCTGCCCGCTTGGGAAGCGTTACCCAGCGTGTCGCATTGGTTTTTGTGCACCATCCGACAAGGCTATATGCTTCAGTTCCGGTCTCGACCCCTGGAATTCCGAGGAATCCTGGAAACGAGGATCGACCGAGTACAAGCACAAGTGATGGAGCAAGACATTAATTCCCTCCTGTACAAAGAGGCCATAGAACAGATCCCCGACAGCGAGATGCATACCGGGTTCTACAGCCGATACTTTATAGTTCCGAAGCGAGACGGTGGTCTGTGCCCCATTTTAGATCTTTGTCACCTGAACCGGCCTCTGAGGAGGTTTCGGTTCCGGATGTTGACGATCCCTATGATTGTGAGTCAAATTCAGTCCGAGGGCTGGTTTGTCACGATCGAACTGAAGGATGCTTACTTCCATGTCTCTATCATTCCGGGACACCGGAAGTTCCTGCGGTTCGCTTTCGGGGGCAAAGCTTACCAATATCGGGTGCTTCCCTTCTCAGGGGATCCGCATCCTCATTTATTTGGATGACTGGTTGATTTTATCCCAGTCTCTTCTCATCGCAGTACAGAATCGAGATGTTGTACTTGCGAGCTTGAGGTGCTTGGGGTTGAGGCTCAACACGAGCAAGAGCATGCTCACTCCAACACAAAGGATTACGTTCTTAGGAGTAGTGTGGGACTCAGTCACGTTGCAGGCACAACTGTCTCCCGTACATGTTGAGTCAATCCTGACCATGGTACTCAGGGTGCAGCTAGGCCGACATCTCACTGCACTTCAGTTTCAGAGACTGTTAGGCCTCATGGCTGCAGCATCCACCGTGATTCCGCTTGGATTGCTGCACATGAGGCAACTGCAGTGGTGGCTCAGGGACGCTGGATTTTCCCCGAGGGGCAATCCTTTTCACATGATCAAGGTTACACGCAGGTGCATGCATGCCTTAGACAGGTGGAGACAACGGGTGTTCCTGACCCAGGGCCCAGTGCTGGGCATGGTGTACCACCGTCACACACTCTCGACGGACGCCTCCAGCACCGGATGGGGCGCGGTTCTGGAAGGCCGCACAGCCCGAGGTCTGTGGTTGACCCCGCATCTATGGCACATAAATTGCCTGGCGATGCGAGCGGTCTTGTTGGCCTTACGGCACTTTCATCCAGACCTCAGGGACCACCACGTGCTTGTCCGCTCTGACAACACAGCAGTGGTCTCCTACATAAATCGACAAGGCGGTCTGAGATCGCGCCCTCTGTGCAGACTGGCGCACCAGATCCTTTTGTGGTCCCAGGGGAATTTGCTCTCTCTCAGACCACTCTTCATACCTGGGTACCTCAATGTGAGAGCAGACATCCTGTCGAGGCAGGGGCCGAGGCCCGGGGAATGGAGACTGCACCCCGAGACGGTGCAGATGATATGGAGGCGATTCGGCAGAGCACAAGTGGACCTGTTCGCGTCCCCGGACAACGCTCACTGCCCCCTCTGGTTCTCCCTTGTGTATCCAGCGCCCCTGGGGCTCGATGCTATGACGCAGCCGTGGCCGAGGCTACGGCTGTACTCTTTTCCCCCAATTGCTCTGCTCCCGGGGGTTCTAGAGAGAGTTCGTCAAACAGAGGCCCAGCTGCTGCTCGTGGCCCCGTTCGGGCCTGCCAGAATCTGGTTCTCGGGCCTGGTAGCCCTCCTGGCTGGCCCCCCATGGGAGATTCCCATCAGGAGGAACCTGCTGTCGCAGGGCCTAGGCGAAATATTCCATCCCCACCCGGGAAAATTGAAGCTGTGGGTCTGGCCCGAGGGGGACCACCTCCAAGCTGCCGGTCTCTCTACCGAGGTAGTTGAGACCATCCTACACTCTAGAGCCCCCTCCACGAGGAAACTGTATGCGGGCAAGTGGAAAATTTTCACGAAATGGTGCCTGGAGCCCCATCTTGACCCAGTTCACTGCTCGATGGCTTCAGTGCTGGAGTTTCTTCAAGGCCGGTTTTTGGCTGGACTCTCCCCCCGCTACACTAAAGGTATACGTGGCTGCGATTGCATTTTCCACAGTTTGGTGTATGGCTGCTCGCTTGGGAAGCACGGCTTTGTTACCAGTTTCCTTTGTGGCACCTTGAGGATGAGGCCTCCGGTTCGAGTCAGAGTCCCTCCGTAGGATCTGACGGTGGTGCTGGATGGATTGACCACAGCACCATTCGAGCCACTGGACGATGCATCAGACAGGTGTCTGGCCTTAAAAATGGCATTTTTGCTGGCCATGACTTCTCTCAAGAGAGTGGGAGATCTGCAGTCCTTGTCAGTGGCTCCTACTAACCTGGAGATCGTTCCAGGCGCAGTTAGAGCCATCCTGCATCCTAGGCCGGGTTATGTACCTAATGTACCCACTGAGGTGGCCCGGCCGGTAGTCCTACAGGCGTTCCATCCTCCTTCAGAATCGGCGGACAGGGAAGGTGAGAGGCTGCAACTGCTTTGTCCGGTCAGAGCCCTGGAGATTTATGTCTGGAGGACAGCCCAGTGGCGCAATTCGGACCAATTGCATCTCGCTGCCATACTTCCGGCATGCCTGTGAGCGCCTTGCTTCAGTCGATCAGAAGGCTGACGACAACAGTGAAACCGGCTCCCTTTATACCTCCGGTTCCGCCGGCATGCGTCACGTGTTGACGTTAAATCCAATCAAGATTGGTCTAAATTGTTACAGAGATTCAAAGGCCGTCACGCTGAAGGCGTTCCCCATAGCGTCAGCTGACGCAGCGTCTCATTCCCTATCAGGGAACTATGGTTGCCTACGTAACCTGATACGTTTTGTAGCCTTAACCTAACTAAACCACGACTGAGAACTGAAAATAATAATAAAATAAAAAGTAATAAGTCTAAAAATAAACATTGTCAACCTTAGCACATGTAAGAATCAAACCACAGTCTTCTGGGTGAAAGTCCTGTGTTTAATTCATTCATACATGACACCTACTGACAGTTTCAGAGTTTGTCACCTTTTATACTGCGTCACCCGACCTGCCTAAGTTCTTCAATATCAGCACTGTCCAGCTGGATGGTGTGTGCTTCTCTTTGGGCCTCTCTGCGCTGTCCACTGGGTATGTGGTGTCTGGTAACTGGATAGGTGGTGTTCAGTTTGGGTGAGGTTTTGAATGAAATGGCTATCCATACAAGTGGGACAGTCACTATAGCAACCTGTCCGTGTGTTCAGAAGTGTGTAGAGTATTTGAACTGTAACAGCTCCTCTATTTTAAAGTATACATTAACATATTATATATCAGCATCTTCAGTGAAGACTCGTGCTGCTCATAGTGGAAAAGGGGTTTTGATAGGACTTGTATTTTTTCAGCTAAGAGTATTTTCAATGATGAATGCCACAAATACTATCTCCTACACCGTTCCTTATGGTGTTCTCAGCCAAAATTGGCTGGGTTTTATTCATAAAGCAAACATAAAGCATACATTATCACCAGATGATGTGTTCTACATTCATTTTTAGAATTCATGGCGTGTAGATTTCGGTAGTACACAATGCTTAATGCGTTCGTCTATATTATGTAGTAGACGGTTCCAAATACAATTTGGCCACTTCTGGGCAACAGAACAAGAACAAGTTTTTCATCTGACATATTATCAGCTTAGAAAGTAAGTTTTTTTTGTGTTAGCAAATAGTTGCTTATTTAGCAGACACAGTGCAACATTAGCATTTATTTGGAGTTGTATTTCTGTCCACCCGATGAATGTATGTCCATTTTTTACTCCCCTATTACCTTGCCAATTCCTATGAGAAATTTCTGGCTCTTTAGCTGCAAAATGCTCCACTCTGTCCACAAGCTAATCACTAATCACACATTTGTCAGTTTGTGCTGCTTAGAGTTGGTTTGTCAGAGCTTGATTGCCAAAAACAGCTGTCTGCTGTGGCTGAAAATGATGGTGATTAGAGCCCAACCAAAACAATGAGCTAAAAAAGGTTGAAAAGCTTCGTAGAGCTGAGGGGAGGTTTGGAGTTCGTGATAATTTTCTGTGGATTTGTCGTAATGAGACACCTTTATCTTTACAGAGTCCTTTAATCTATTATACAAATATGAATTAGTGTAGCTTTAAAGGTTAACTCCACTGATTTTACAGTGTGTTTATAGGTCTCGTGGAGCATTGCATACGTGTAAAAGGTTGTGCAACGCCTTTTGTGTCTCGAGCGGGAGCTGTGTGAAGTCTGATAAATTGCCTCAAGTTATGTCACTTGAGACAGCATCAGTTGGATCTGAAGACTTTTGAAGTTTGAAAATGAAAAAAAGCTGAGGGCCTGGAGTTAGAAAGAAGTGAGCTTACCAGACCTCTGTAGCCGACTATTCCTCTCTGTTTGAGACTAATGGCTCGGGACTATATTAGCCACTACTAGCATAACACGCCCGAATTGCCAAACCACCTGTTGGTGGTCAAGTTGGATTGTAGGTTATGTAAGCAGCAGGTTTTGACACAATAAAAATTTTTATATGTCTGCTTCTGCTGCATCAATTTTGATTCATTTTTAAACTGTCCATCTGAGTCTGATAATATTATATGAGTAGAATGCTAAACTGGTGGCATAGTCTTTTAAATTAGTTTTTTTCCCCCTCCACTGACAAGGTAACCTGTCTTTGACTTGTTTTAGCTGTGAATGCAATTGCACTGTTATCATTGCCTTCAATTAAATAAATAGTATTAGCCGTACTATGATTTTGAGGTGCACTTTTTTGTCAAAAGTAAACATTGGGTTGGGACTCCCAGGGCTCTTCAAAATAAAAGGCTAGAAATCTGATTACTGAGTTAATATCAAGCTGCACTATCTCACACAGTGATTGGAGAGCCACTACAGATGACTTAGCAGAACACCGGCGATAAAATCAAGACATGGATGGCGACCTGTCAGTGTCAGCGTGACAGGACGTGCGGAGACAATCAAACATGCAGCATTAAGAGTGCCCTTGATGGAGCTCTTTGCCGCAGAAAAAATCAATCCTCTCCCCTCTCTGTGGTAATGCCAGTAGTTGCTAGTGGCTTGTCATAAAGCTCCCTCTCTGTGCTCTTAGCACTCTAATGAAGAGAGTGACAAGAAGCTGTGTAGATGACGGCTGTGTTTTTGATTTTAATGAGCAATGAGTGTTCTTCATAGAGGATGCAGGTGTGCTGATATCATCCTTCCCTCTTTCTTATCCATGGGGTACAGCCATAAAACTGTTTACTGTTTTGCTGATGTGTGCCAGTGCCAGTTATACATCCATAGCTTGGATCCAGTTCATTAGCAATGGCAGAGTTTCTCTATAATACATGGGAAGGTATGGCAATTGTGTTGAGACGAAAATGGGTAAGCTGAACCCTTGATATGCTTCAAACAAAATCTTTGTCCATAAAATACCTGTAGCTGACATTAAAAAAGCCCATTTGATGAGCTTTTACGTTTATACTTCATTTTCATGAAGAAAAAGAATCTGAGAAAATAGACAGGACAGTGGCGTGCTGCTTATAGCCAATTTCTTTTTTGAGACTATAATAGTCAATGAATGATAACCCCTCATCCCTAAAGTATTTTGGTTTAGGTTTAGGTCTGTTGTGAGGGGAGCAAGTGAAGAATATACAGGAAGCACTAGTTCTTCCTCTGCTGTGACAATTTTGGAAGATAGTTACAGATAATGTTGTCCTACATATAGGAGGCACCCGATCATAAAATTGCCATACGGGTAGATTTGGAAGTCAATGACAAATGACATATTTTGTCATTCAATGTGAAGGACCTGTTGAATTTGGATCATAGAAAGAGGATGATTCTTAACCAACTTCAGAAGACCTTTACAAGCAAACCACAGCACAATAGGAAAAAACTGAAAATACCAGCTCAGAAAACAAGACACTGTCATTGTAATAATGATAGTGGCATAACAAAAACAGCAACAGACCCTGTTAGAGGTGAAGTTGTGGTGGACAGGGAGAAATGGGGGGATCAGGCTAATAAGATCACTGAGCAGGAAGAAATAAGAGGATCAACAGGAGTTATTCAGAAAAGATGGAAAAGAGTGTGGCAAACGGCACAGAGGTACTGCATGTCTCTAATCTTAGATTCTTTATAATGAGAAGCTCACAGAGATAGGCTAGCAGGTAGGATTAAGCCTTCTCAAGTTCACGACTTACAGTATCAGTACTCAGTCCTGCATCACCGCTTGAATTTTAAAAACATCATCCTGGAAAGTAAAGGTAGTAATCTCATTAAAATACAGTCGCTCACACACAAATACACACGTTTCAGACCCTTCGGTGGCAGCCGTAAACCCTAGTTGTACAGGATTAGTATTACCTGGAAACATCCAGCAGTTTGTCAAGTTCTGAAGGCCATCAGTGATTCTCACCTTGACTGGATCTGTCATATGGCTGTAAATTATAACTAAAAACCTTTTCATAATTCCAACGGTGTCCAAGGTCACTGATTGTTGTATTTTAGCATAATCCACACACCTGACACGATGAGCATCAATTGCATTAAGTGCCTTAAAAAAAGAATTTTCTACATATGTTTTGCATGCGTTCTCTTTAATTTAACTCTTAACCAGTCCCACCAGAACTCTGATGTTCCTCCCAAAGTTTGCTGTCAATCTTCATATTAATAGTCCTGTTCCTTATGATTAAAATGAGCCATTCTTGGTTGCTGAAACTTGGGGGGAGGATCGTTTCAGTCACTACATCACTACAAAGACGGCAACTAGGCCTATGATCTCTACCAACCCACTTTGGTCTCCTCCTGTGTTGTCTACCTTGCCTGTTCTCCTTCTGTGTTGTCGCAAAGTTTCAGAGCGAAAGAGAGACACTCACTCCGCAGAGAAGATGGAGAGATGCTGTGATACAGCAAGAGGAGCCGCTGACGGAGATCACTCTGAGCAGCATGCAAGGGAATAAATTACAATATAGACCTAATAGATTTATGTATATTTCTGACTTTCCCCTTGATGGTCTGAATAACTGTCTAGATTTGTCGCTAGTTGCTTGAAATAAAGTCGCTAAGAGGGTCTGAAAAGTCATTAAGTCTAGCGAGAATGTCACAGAGACTGCCATGAAAACT
This sequence comes from Coreoperca whiteheadi, assembly GCA_011952105.1. Lineage (NCBI taxonomy): Eukaryota > Metazoa > Chordata > Actinopteri > Centrarchiformes > Sinipercidae > Coreoperca > Coreoperca whiteheadi. Next base: position 3,736,585 of record CM022492.1, on the reverse strand, counting down.
GTTTGTGTGTGTGTGTGTCAGGTCCCCGCGTACGTGTAACGGGGTGGTGATAGTTATGTTTGCCACAAAAGATTCAGTAGGCTATAGACCCTAACCCTAACTGTTTGTGCACCAAATACATTGACCAGACACTGACGGACAACAGTGGTTCAATCCTTTGATCAAAATTAATGCTAGAGACAATTCAGTAGTCTCTGGATATTGGTAGGGACATGTCACTACCGTCCCTACCAAATTCTATGACATAACTAAGCTCAGAACGCCCTCTGCTGACCTTTTTCAAACTAGCATAGACATATATACTTAACAGTGTCTGGTTCTGTCACAAAGAATACAGTAAAACTACAAAATGTCTCTCAGTTTGAAAATGTGGGGTTTTCTTATTTGGTCTTCACACTTTACTGTAATGTATCACCATATACTGTATATTTTGAGACAATGTTATAATTAAGCATCAGTTCCTTACTTAGGTCACGGGAGCAAATTGCATTTGCTGAAGGCGACGGGATGTACCTGAAACCTTTAGAAATGGCTAGTAAGTGGGCCCTGAGTTAAGATATTTTATGAAATGATATAATTACGATTAAAAACAAGACCACCATCAGAACCGGATGGATGCTGGTTGGGTCCCTGCTACTGATGTGCCATTGAGCAAGGCCCTTAAACTTCAGTAGAGGTTCTGTGGTTATACTGATCAGCTTCAAGGGGTGAATGTGTGGAACTGTGTTGTACACCACAGGCTCTGAGTTGTAGGGAATCTGCTGGGCTGTGCCAAATAGTAAAATGATGTTGTCGTTTTAGTGTAACAGCACCGAGCTTCAGATTATGGGATTGGAAAGAGGACAATGGAAAAGTAATTACGTAAAACAAAAGATAAATGACAGTTTTATGTCATTAATCAATGCATTATGTCAATATTCTTTTAAAAAATTATAAATTTGGTGAAGGTTTATGGGAATTACCAGTGGTGGAGGAAGTACTTAATCTCAGTACTTAAGTACTTGCATAATATATTTTATTCTAAAAATACAAAACAGTATGGGCTGTGGCATTTTATTTATAGATAACCATTGGCAAAAAAAAGATTCATAAACTGTTGATACGTGCAAATATTGAAAATGTGGTTAATTTAGAAACCTCTACGACTATATTGTAGTATGTTATGTAACTTTGGATTAATCTGTCAGTAATAGACATATTTAGAGGGGTGACTCATGACAGTGTTACATAACAGTATGTACTGTACTGTACTGTGTGTTGTAGGATCAGGGTTATTATTATCACTTCAGGGAAACTGTATGTCATAACTGCTGTCAGATTGGTCACTGTCTAAGGTCCTGGTTCTCTCAATGCCTTTATATGTCAGGGAGCAGAAACACTTTCCATGTGACAAAGCAGTAGTAACATCCATCATTACATCATTGCATACACCAGTTTGAAGGACTGTGTATGGATTCAGTTTGGTATTTGCTTTTTGAATTTTCTCTAGCTGCATACTATGGGTGAGCATTCCTTCTCGTTAGTTGTTTTTCAGTTCTGTTTGACAGTAGGCCTATACTCGAATAATAAAGTCCACAATTTAGTTAACTTTCTGCCTTGCAGTGTTTATTATTTTATATGTCTGCACTGACTCCACACCTTAACATTAATATTGTTGACCAAGTGCAGTTAGATCAGAGCGGAAATATGAAGCAAAAGAATTACTAAATAATAGAGCCATCTGCACTTAAACTTGTAAAACATGCCAGTGACTGACTGACCCACAAGTGGGCTTGCATTTGAATATAACACCTTAAAAAAATAACAAACATAAAAGCTGCATTGAATACTCAACAATACCAACAAGTCCTCCATACTAAATTACATAATTTGATATAATTAAATATGTTGTTTTTCATTGGCTTTCAAGATGGCCAATCTGAGCATTTTCTGATGGGGCATCCCTACTGGCAAACTGACATATTTTTTCAGTGCCTTAAACAGCGCATATGACCATTACAAAAAATATTTATATGAGCAGTTTTAGATCTGTCACAACTATGGTTAAAGGAATAGGGAAATGGATTTTAAGAAGAAGATAGGTACCAATCTCATGTCTGTGTATTAAGTACGAAGGTGGGGCTGGGCGGTGATTAGCCTAGCTCAACATGAAGACTGTATCCAGGGAAAACAGCTAATCTTTGTCTCTCCAAAACACACCTACCAACTAATCAACAGTTTGTGTCTTGTTTGTTTAATTCATATACAAACAGAAATGTAAAAACTACAAGTTATGGTTTTACCGTGAGATGCGTGGTAGAACTATCTTTTGCCGAACAACACCCATGCAGTGACTTCCTGGAGTCATATAAGCACAGTGTGGTTGCCAGGTTTGGTACCATCATGCCTGGCCAGAGACCTATACTTAAACCTGTGCTCACCAATTGTATCTTGCAACCCACGTTGAAAGTGGAGACACTGCACAGAATTGTTGTGTGGAGGGATAAATAGTTGATCTTCAAGAAATAGTTCTAGTACATAACCTAAAACCCTAAATTTATGTTTTTACATTTCTATTTGTGTATGGATTAAACAAACAAGATACAGCTGTATCAACAACAATGAGTGAGTTTTAGAGGTGTGCTCTTTGCACAGAGTCAGGCTAGCTGTTCACCCTGCTTCCAGTCGTCAAGCTAAACTGGACTATTTATGTCTTGATTCCAGCCCTGTACGAAAGGTATAAACCTTCTCATCTTTCTCTTGGAAAGAAATTGAATAAGTGTATATCACATATGTTGAGCTACTGAACTATAGCACAAAAGTACTTGTTTCTGAAAAAAGATTATAATTGCGGTTCAAAGAACCATTTGGTTATGTTAAGGAAACAATTGTGGACATTGTTAAAGAAAAAGCTGCACAATCAGCACAGTAAATCCTATGGGCTTACAACTCACATTACAACTGGCGCAGCAATATTTAAAACCATTGTTCCTTCCTTCGAGGAATCTCTTGCTTTCAGTTCATTTCAGCACGCTATCTAAATCAACTGACAGAAACTTGAAACTTCAACATAGCTGTGTCATAATGAAACAGTTTTTATCGTAGCAATTAAAATGCTATTTGTCTGTCTTTAAAACCTGTCTTAATATGTATGTTGACTGTTGTGTATACCTTTTATTATGTCATTATGAACACTATTTTGTACGGTCACTAATAAAAAAAGAAAAAAGTTACTTAATTTTAAAGTTTTAATGGTGTTAAAATTTCAGTGATCTGTGATTCCCTGCTGTTGTGGGATTCCTGTGTTGAGGGTGAAGGTCTGATGACACAGCTTTGCCATTCAGCTGCCACATAGCATTGCATTCATAAGATATGGTGTTTGGAAACTCAACAGAGAATACATGTGTGACAATTACTTGCACATTTCACATCCCTGCACAAACTATAATTTTGTACATATTATTTATAATTTTCTTATATTTTTTAATGTCTCATTCTCAATTTTATATTTCATATTTATGTTTCTTTACTTGCAGTACTTACTTTATCTTTCTACTATTTTTATTGCTTTGCACCAACAGATGGCTTAACCTTTATTTGCCTCTTGAACACACACAATTGCAATTGACTACAACTCCGCTAGCAGCCGACTTTCTCCTCTCGGTCCTCGTCATGGGCACTCTGCTCCCTGCTCCGGAAGCCTGATTGGTCGACAGACTCAAACCAAGGCATCATGGGATTGCCAGTGGACGACTAACAACCTTGCTTACAACAATAATGGTTTACAGCACAGGAAAATTGATAAATAATAACAGAAGACATTCATTGTTGGATTTATCTTTATGGATTCATTTTACGAAATCTCCAAAAATACACTGCAGTTCAAGGCTTGATTACACAGCTTGTGAAAGGGATATGATTTGCACTGGAAAGCACGTTAAAATGGTAACTTTCTGGACAAAAAAAAAGTATCTAGCATGTTGCGTTCCCAAGATATTTAGGATGTCAGAGCATGTCATCCATGACATCCTAAATATCTCAGGAACGCATTGTCAACCTGAGGGTGTTAACGTATGACCAGCCCCACACGTGAAGAGGGATTTGCGTTGTGCTCCCTCTGTTATCTTACGATGGACAAGAAACAGATTAGGTATGTTCCTGACTGAAGGTTTTTTCCGTGTTCTGACAGGGTGGTCATCCTGTCCCCTCCATTTGAAACACATACAGGTTCTAGAGCTCATTGCTCTTCAAATCAACCCATCATACTGTACCTTGAAGGCATACCATCAGGACATGACATGTTCATCTATGCCGGTGCTATGGAGTGGAATAAACTGCCCCTTGCAGTCGAGGAGGTGCCGAACAGGTCAATCACAGGCTGCTAGATAACATCTCCAAATGAGGTAATTTTAATACACTGTAACTGGGTTTAAAAATACACACAAACACATATATAATAAATATATTGTATATTTAATTGTAAGTGGATTGTTGTTCTCTGATGTGACATAATGTGATCGTGTGTCTAACGCTATGGACTTTGAATGGCTGACTTCATCTTGTTGTTGCGAGGACAGTCTGATGGAACATCAAGGAACATGATGGAAATCAGTCCTCGACTTTGTCATATTCCTGACAATGTCTTATATGCTGTCATTTTGTTACTACTGTATTTGAATAAACTAAACTAAAAGACAATAGGTACAGTGGTCTGTATCAACAATGTGTTGCAGACAATGTTTTCTGGAAACATTTTAATTAATTAATTAATTAGAAATTAGAAATAGAAATTATGCAGAAAAATTAGTCCATGCATTTGTTACTGTGAGCCTGGATCACTGCTATTCCTTATCAGGCTGCCCGAAAAAGTCCCTTTGCTATCCTAACGATCCAGAACGCTGCAGCACATGTACTGACAAGAACTAGGAAAAGAGATCATATTTCTTCAATTGAACATGTCAGTGGGTAGTATTATTATTATTATTATATACCAGCAAACATAGCGCAGTCACAGGTACAGCACAGCAATTTTGCCTTGTCTGTATTCAGTACAAAAAAAAAAAAAAAAAAAAAGAAAAAAAGTCTACTATAATATTATTCTCAAATAAAAAAAACTACTGATACTTTAAATAAATTTTACTCAAATAAAATTATTTTTTTAAAAAAAAAAAAAAAATTAAAATAAAAATTTTTTTTTTTTTTTTTTTTTTTTTTTTGTACTGAATACAGACAAGGCAAAATTGCTGTGCTGTACCTGTGACTGCGCTATGTTTGCTGGTATATAA
>CM022492.1:3633300-3710261 GCA_011952105.1 Coreoperca whiteheadi | reverse complement strand
TTTGAGGCAAATGTGATTTGTGATACTGGGCTATATAAATGAAATTGAATTTAATTTAATTGAATGTGTTGGTCTAAGTACCTATAAACTATTTATTTATGTGGTGGCTTTTGTCTAATATGCTTTTTTCTTGATGTTATTAGACCCAAACCGGACCCTGCCATAATCTCTGGTACATGTTGTGCATCATGGATATCTGATCAGGAGCTGTTGTAGCAAAGTTCCGGCTAGAGAGAGAACTAGTCTATGTGGGCTAATACAGCAGGCTATGGCCGATTCACCGGCAGACAGTGTTTTAAACATAACTTTGAGAGGACCGTCAAACTAAACTATTAAGAACACAACAAAAAACGAGGATTTTACAATAACTACTGGCTGGCTTCTGGAAAACTGTGTGATAGATAAAAATACAATGTGACTTACAAGATGAGAAGCCATTGATACACCAATCAAACAATCGAGCAGTCTATTTTCAACGTATTTTTAATTCATTTTACGGTGGAGAAATGTGATGCACCACTGGATTGAGACACAACACGGGAAAAAAACAACTCAGAGAAAACGTTGGGAGAAAATGACTCCCTTGCAGCAGTTTATATACCACAAACACAAGTGACCACTCTCCGTTAGTAGTGGCTACAACCAGACAAACTGCGTGTGCACAATGCTTATGTGCAATTTTATTTTCTGCGGGATAGGGGGACCTCGCGAGCGCTCGCAAGTACCCACCCCTCTTCACAATGCGCAATTTTATTTCTAGGGGATAGGGGGTGTTCACGAGCTCCCCCCACCACATGCCCCCAATCGGTGGTTGTTTCGTAAAATCGTTTGTCCAGAACTTGATCAGGTTGGGTTATCCAGAGGCAGTTTATGTATTGCAGTGGTGCAGAGCCACAGGTCCTGCCATATATCCTGAGTTGAGGCAGATCATTTCATTAGGTCCTCAGGCGATTTTATTTTTCTTAGTGTGTGTGAAGTGTCACAGGCCGGCTCATTGATGCGTGAATCTGTGTGTGTGAACATGTCTGGAAGTGTCTGGAGTGGAAAGTAAAACTAAAAAAGAACAAACAAAACAGGATCATACCTGGAGGAGCAGAGAGCGAGAGGAAGAGATGGTTAGTGAGGCAGTTTAAATACCCTTAGACCAGGTGGCTCCAATCAGAAGATATCAGAAGATAGGGAGTGTGTGATTGCGTCCAGAGGATGTGAAGAATGGTGCTTTTTATCCAGTGGTGTGACTGGAGGACTCTGCAAAGAGTGTTTAGTGAAGTTGATGGCACTAATGAGACAGAATCAGTGCTGCTTATGATGATATACAATATGAACCGGGCCAGGCCCTCAGTCACACCTGTGTAGGCCAAAAATTATCAAACACTTGGACTGCTGATAACAAAAAGGTAGGTTGAATATGTGTGTGGACTGCACGCCTGGGTGACAAGAATCTTTTTACAGTGCTTTTTTCCCTATCTTTCTGACATAATGTATTGTTTTTCAGATCGCATAGATAGAGGCTGGTCATTGCTGCTGAACTGGCCACAGCACTAGGTGGCAAACTGGACTCCTCCTCATTCTCCTCTATTTCCTTCGACCAACATGCCATAGCTGCCATCACCTACAGAACACCAGTCGCCTCCATCATTCCCTTTGTGTAGGGTGCCCATTGGAACCCCGCTTCCTCCTCCCATATCCCCGCCCCCAATAAGTCAGCAGGCTTGTACACCTCCGCAACCCTCACTCTTCTGATGCTGCCACCTGTTTCCTCCATCATCACCGCTGCCCGGGGTGCCTATCAGGACACCGCCACCTCTATCATCACCAGAACCATATCTGCTCTTTACACCTCCATACATAGGGGTCTTGCCTGTGGTGGGCAGAGACGTGGGGCGCTCAAAGATGGGGTTAACCCTTTAGGCTCCAGGGTTTATTTTTAAAAATAGTGAGTTTCCCCCTTGTTTCTTTCACTTATGTTGAGCAAAGTGTGGGGAAAAACGGCGTGTGCTCCGTGTAACGTTACACTGAGGCACCAGCAGCACCGCCGCCGAACAAGCACTCATCCCTGGCCACACACGCACTCTCACACTCACTCTCATTCTCATTTTCACTCAGCTGAAAATAATCTACAGGCAGATGTTCTCCCTCAGAATCAGAGTCAGCCATTACTAAAGACAAAGCTTCATCACGAGTGTAATTTGTATTTGCCATTTTTGCGTTTTCCAGCTCGCATGTAGCGAACGCTGCTTCCACTGAGCCGGTCTCACGGCAATAACAATCCCACTGAGATACTTACAGAAGATGTATGATGTCTTCTTCTACGAAGAAGTCTGACATCTAGTGGAAGTGAGTGGAAACATGATTTGGCACGTAAACCGGAAGTAGTGGCTTTTTTTTCCAGTTACGTGGCTTGTTGCAATTTTGTGACTTTGACGATTAGAGGGTTAAAACAGTAGTCGTGCACCTGCTCAATACGGTTGTGCACACGTATTGGGAGGAGATATGGTACGGCTGCCAGATTAACGCCCCAGTCAGAAACACCACAAGTGCCTGACTGTGATGCCTGAATGGTTCTACGAGAGCCATTATGAAAAGACTCTGGACCGACAACTTCATTCCTGTCATGATTTTCATTTCTTTGTACTGTGTAGTTCTTGTTTTATTTTTAAATGGTCTGGGTTTTGGATTTAGGTTAGTATTTCCTGGTTTATTTTTTAATTTGTCTGTTCTCTCCTCTGTCTGTTTTACTTCCTGCCTCCTGATTGTCTGTTTATGTTCACCTGTGTCTTGTTGGTTCACTTCCCTTGAGTGTCTTTAGTTTGTGTGTTTCTCTGTCTTGGTGTCAGATTGTCGTTGATATCTCCCTGTTGTGTTGGTTTTGTCTGCCTGTCTGCGTTTTTTCTTTTGGACTTCCTTTGGTCTGCCTGCCTGGTTGTTTGCCTGGTTGTTTGGGTGTTTTATATTGACTGTTGTAAAGCACCCTGTTACCTGTATTGAAAAGTGATTTACAAATAAAGCTATTATTATTATCAGTCACCAGTGCAATGTTTTGTATTGGGCAACTTAATTTACTAGTTTTAGGACTGGATTATATGCTTTCCATTTCATCTCATTTACCATCCCAACCCTAATCCTTCCCATTCCTCACACCTTAAAAAGAAGCCTAAATTTGTTGTGTTTACTGATAATACTTTTTCCAGAGGAAGGCTGGTGCTGCTCCTCCTTCTTAATCTCATGAATTATAATATGATCAGGACAGAAGTAGGGCAGCACAGTTGAAACTCTGTCAAAACAGTGCCTGTGACTGTTATTACAATGACTACACAATATGTGCTGTTAGCATAAGAAGAGAGTGTGAAATGGTGTAGAGATAAGACTAATTTTCACGCTCTACACACATTCCACAAAACTGAAGCTTGGCCATCAAGTAAGCTGATTTCCACAACGTGTGTCCAGTGGTGTTCCAGCACTGAGAGGAGACAAAAGCTGATTTATTACAAAACCAATTTCAATGTAGTTAAATTTTTGTATATTTGAATTCCCGGAAACATATTGATTATGGCAGAAAATATGAGGGAGGACGAGCATACTAGGTTACAAAACGTACCAGGTTACGTAGGTAACCATGGTTCCCTGATAGGGAACGAGACGCTGCGTCAGCTGACGCTATGGGGAACGCCTCCAGCGTGACAGCCTCTGAATCTCTTGTAACAACTTAGACCAATCTTGATTGGGTCCGACGTCAACACGTGACGCACGCCGGCGGAACCGGAGGTATAAAGGGAGCCGGCTTCACTGTTGTCATCAGCCTTCTGATCGACCGAAGCAAGCCGCTCACAGGCATGCCGGAAGTATGGCAGCGAGACGCAGCGTCTCGTTCCCCATCAGGGAACCATGGTTACCTACGTAACCTGGTACGTTCCCTTTCAAGGGAACTTCAACGCTGCGTCAGCTGACGCTATGGGGAACGCAGTACCAACTCCGCCATGCTGAAGGGATGCCTGCCGCGAGTGTGAAGCCATCAGGGCACACTTCAAGACAAAAGAGCCACAGACCCCGGATTGTGTAGGCGGTCTAGGCTATAAAATCTCACAAAGGTGTGAGGTGAGGACCATCCCGCAGCATCGCATATATCGGAGAGGGGGGTTCCCGACCACCAAGCTCTGGAGGACGCCATACTCCGTGTGGAGTGAGCCTTGATCGACAGAGGTGAAGGCAAACCGCGCACCTTGTACGCCGAAACGATAGCCTCAACTATCCACCTGCTAATAGTGCTCTTGGTAGCCGGGCAGCCCTTACGAGGGGGCCCGAAGCATACCAGCAATTGGTCCGATTTACGCCACTGGGATGTCCTCCGGACATAAACTGCCAGGGCTCTGACTGGACAAAGCAGTTGCAGCCTTTCACCTTCCTGTTCCGCCGATACTGGAGGATGGAACGCCTGCAGGACAACCGGCCGGGCCACCTCAGTGGGTACTTTAGGTACATATCCCGGCCTAGGATGCAGGATGGCTCTAACCGCGCCTGGAACGATCTCCAGGTTAGCAGGAGCCACCGACAGGGACTGTAGATCTCCAACTCTTTTAAGAGAGGTCATGGCCAGCAAAAATACCATTTTTAAGGCCAGACACCTGTCCGATGCATTGTCCAATGGCTCGAACGGTGCTGTGGTCAACCCATCCAGCACCACAGTCAGATCCCACGGAGGGACTCTGACTCGAACCGGAGGCCTCATCCTCAAGGTGCCACGAAGGAAACTGGTAACAAAGCGGTGTTTCCCCAGCGAGCAGCCATCCACCAAGCTGTGGAATGCTGCAATCGCAGCCACATACACCTTAAGTGTAGCGGGGGAGAGTCCAGCCGAAAACCGGCTTTGGAGGAACTCCAGCACTGAAGCCATCGGGCAGTGAACTGGGTCAAGATGGCGCTCCAGGCACCATTTAGTGAAAACTTTCCACTTGCCCGCATACAGTTTCCTCGTGGAGGGGGCTCTAGAGTGTAAAATGGTTTCCACTACCTCGGTAGAGAGACCAGCAGCTCGGAGGTGGTCCCCCTCAGGGGCCAAACCCACAGCTTCAACTTCCCCGGGTGGGGATGAAAGATTTCGCCTCGGCCCTGCGATAGCAGGTCCCTCCTGACGGGAATCTCCCATGGGGGGCCATCCAGGAGGGCTACCAGGCCCGAAAACCAGATTCTGGCGGGCCAGAACGGGGCCACGAGCAACAGCTGGGCCCTCGTTCGGCGAACTTTCTCTAGAACCCCCGGGAGCAGAGCAATCGGGGGAAAAGCATACAGCCGCAGCCTCGGCCACGGCTGTGCCATGGCATCCAGCCCCAGGGGCGCTGGATATACAAGGGAGAACCAGAGGGGGCAGTGAGCGTTGTCCGGGGACGCGAACAGGTCCACTTGTGCTCTGCCGAATCGCCTCCATATCATCTGCACCGTCTCGGGGTGCAGTCTCCATTCCCCGGGCCTCGGCCCCTGCCTCGACAGGATGTCTGCTCCCACGTTGAGGTACCCAGGTATGAAGAGTGCTCTGAGAGAGAGCAACCTTCTCTGGGACCACAAGAGGATCTGGCGCGCCAGTCTGCAAAGAGGGCGCGACCCCAGACCGCCTTGACGATTTATGTAGGAAACCACCGCCATGTTGTCGGAACGGACAAGCACGTGGTGGTTCCTGAGGTCTGGCAGAAAGTGCCGTAAGGCCAACAAGACCGCTCACATCTCCAGGCAATTTATGTGCCCTAGATGCGGGGTTAGCCACAGACCTCGGGCACCATGCCCAGCACTGGGCCTTGGGTCAGGAACGTCCGTTGTCTCCACCTGTCTAAGGCACGCATGCATCTGGGCGTAACCTTGATCAGGCGAAAAGGATTGCCCCTCGGGGAAAACCCGGCGTCCCTGAGCCACCACTGCAGTTTCCTCATGCGCAGCAATCCAAGCGGAATCACGGTGGATGCAGCAGCCATGAGGCCCAACAGTCTCTGAAACTGATTTGCAGTGAGATGTCGGCCTAGCTGCACCCTGAGTACCATAGTCAGGATCGACTCGACACGTGCGGGAGACAATTGTGCCCGCAACGTGACTGAGTCCCACACTACTCCTAGGAACGTGATCCTTTGTGTTGGAGTGAGCGTGCTCTTGCTCGTGTTGAGCCTCAACCCCAAGCACCTCAAGTGCGCAAGTACAACATCTCGATGCTGTACCGCGAGTAGACGAGACTGGGCTAGAATCAACCAGTCGTCCAAGTAATTGAGGATGCGGATCCCCTGGAGTCTGAGAGGAGCCAGGGCGGAATCCATGCATTTTGTAAAGGTGCGGGGGGAGAGTGCTAGGCCGAAAGGAAGCACCCGATATTGGTAAGCTTTGCCCCCGAAAGCGAACCGCAGGAACTTCCGGTGTCCCGGAATGACAGAGACATGGAAGTATGCGTCCTTCAGATCGATTGTGACAAACCAGTCCTCGGACTGAATTTGACTCACAATCATAGGGATCGTTAACATCCGGAACCGGAGCCTCCTCAGAGGCCGGTTCAGGTGACGAAGATCCAAGATGGGGCGCAGACCACCGTCTCTCTTCGGGACTATAAAGTACCGGCTGTAGAACCCGGAAAACATCTCGCTGTCGGGGATCTGTTCTATGGCCCCTTTGTACAGGAGGTAGTGAATGTCTTGCTCCATCACTTGTGCTTGTACTTGGTTGACCCTGGTCTCCAGGATTCCTCGGAATCCGGGGGGTCGAGACCGAAACTGAAGCGTGTAGCCTTGTCGGACGGTGCGCAAAACCCAGTGCGACACGCCGGGCAATGCTTCCCAAGCAGGCAGAAATTCCCTCAGGGGGACCAACCGCTCGAGGCTAGTGCCTGGGAGACCCGGAGTGGCGGCCTCGGTTACCCGAAGCGCTGTAGCGGCGGGAAATACCCGAGGATCGGCATGTGCATGCGTGACCGCCCCCCGTATCTGCGATGTGAGAGCTACGGTGTCCCAAAGCGACAAAGCGGCGGGAGACAACCAGAAATGAACGTCTACAGGCCTCTGTAGAGGACGCAACTCTGCCCCGACTGCTGCACGTCCGTGCAGGTCTAAAGGCGGCGGTTGCACGGAACTTGCCACGCCCCGAAGCGTCCCTGACGGCGGGGTGAAGCGGCTGAGTTCCTGAGGGCCCAATGGGGAGACATCTTTTCGCTCGACCCATGTGGGGGGCGCCCTCAGAGGCCCGACGCTCACGTCAGGGCCTCTTTTTGGAAGCCTGTCGGGCGAGAAGCACGGCCCTCAGTTCCGCCTTCTCCCGATCAGGCCCCCGTCGAGCAGGCGGGAGCGAACCCCTCGACCGCTGGGGAGGGGCACGCTGAGCCACGCTCGCTTTTTGGGCCAGCATGTACGAGCTGCGAGACGTCGAAGGCTGAGGTGGTCCACCCTCAGCCCCGGCCCGCGACCTCTTTCGACGAGGGATAAATCGCTGAAAGGCTGCAGCCTGTTGGCGCGCTTCCCTGAAGCGCTCGACCACTGAGTCCACCGCTTCCCTGAAGAGACCGACGGGTGAAAGCGGGGCATCCAAAAGGAAGGTCTTATCCCTCTCCTTGATACCAGACAGAGTTAGCCAAAGGTGGCGCTCTGTCGCCACGAGCAGGGCCATGGAGCGCCCGATAGCTCGGGCCGTATCCTTCGTGGCCCTGAGCGATAAATCTGTCGCTCGGCGAAGCTCCTTCACATCCTCGGATGCGAGGGGCCCCCCGTCATCGAGGTCGTCAAGCAGATCGGCCTGGTACGCCTGCAAGACCGCCATGGTGTGAAGGCACGCACCGGCCTGACCTGCTGCCATGTAAGCCTTGCCGACTAAAGCCGAGGTAGTACGGCATGGCTTAGTAGGCAACATCGGGGTTTTCAGGGAGGACGCGGCCTCCGGCGATAAGTACGCCGCCAGCGTCTCCTCAATGCCAGGCATGGTGCCGTAACCGTTCTCTTTGCGCCCGCTGATCGAAGCGTACTGGCGACCAGTCGGGCCAGAAAGCCGTGTAGAATACGGCCGGGACCAGGACTTCGATACCTCAGTATGGAGGTCCGGAAAGAACGGTAACTCCCGACGCGGGCGAGGAGGTGGGGCTACAAGGAAACGCTCGTCGAGCTTACTCCGGCGACGAGCGTCCTGCTCTTCCGCAGGCCAAGCGATATTGAGCCTAGCCACCGCACGGGAAACCACCTCCAGCAGCTCGTCATACTGCGGAGAATGGGCTGACGAGCCACCCATGTCTCCGCCATCCGCTCCGAGTACATCCAGTTCCTCAGAACCGGAGTCCCGGACCGCGGGCTCCCGCTGCGGGACGGAAGAAGCCGCCGACCCGGTGCGGGCTTCCGGATCCCGAAAGCGGGAGAAAGACCCCGCGGATGAAGGGAAAGAAAGAGCCGAAGCCGTCTCACCTTCATCGCCGAGGTCCATCTGCGATCCCCAGGAGTGAAGTCGCCGGGATGCCTCAGCAACCGCCGGTCCCTTACCGCGTGGGGAGCAGAGCTGGCCGCCTTCCTCGAAAAGCGCCAGCCGAGAGCGGAGCTTCCGAACCGGGAGACGCTCGCAATGCACACAGCCAGCCCCCTCGAGGGCTGCCAGTGCATGCTCTCTACCCAAACAGGCCGCACACATGTCGTGGGTGTCGCCGTCCGGGATATAGCGTGGGCATGGGTAAACACACTGCCGAAACCGCTTCACACTCGCCATTTTGAGACTCAGAGCGCTTGCTGAAGATCAGAAGGCTGATGACAACAGTGAAGCCGGCTCCCTTTATACCTCCGGTTCCGCCGGCGTGCGTCACGTGTTGACGTCGGACCCAATCAAGATTGGTCTAAGTTGTTACAAGAGATTCAGAGGCTGTCACGTTGGAGGCGTTCCCCATAGCGTCAGCTGACGCAGCATTGAAGTTCCCTTGAAAGGGAACTAATATTGTGTCTCTTATATTGAATTTTGAAAGTGTAGCCACACCTGGCGGGGAGTGGCCAATAGTGTTTGTGCTAAACTGCTGCAATGGAGTCGTTATCCCCAAATTTTTTCTCAAAGTTGTTTGTTTCCCATGCCGTGACTCAATCTACTGCTGCATCACAATTTCTCTTAAAAATAATAAAATTAAATAAAATTAAAAATATGTTGACAATAAACTGCTCGATTGTTTGATCAGCATATCAATGGCTTCTCATCTTGGTAAGTAAATATCCTGTTCTCAGTGGTGGAGTGGTGGAATGTAAACCTGACCGTCCGTCACATGTTTGTCTCATCAGTGAAGTTTGGTTGCCATAGATATGGGTTGCTACGCTACCAAAGATTCTAGAACGCTAGTCTTTGACCTAATCAGAGCTCTATAAGGCTCTGACTGGACCCAATCAGGTATGAATGATCCTTCAATCCTTTCGCTTTTCCAACGGCCGCATACTCTGGTGTGGTTAGGTAACTGTGGGTGTGGTGCCTGTGACCTTAGCAGGAGATGGAGTCTGAGCCTGAATCAATTAGCCACCCAGGCCCGTATTTACATGATCGAGCAAACAAACAACTCGTGGAGGTTCCTATGTTAACTATGGTGGCCTTCAAGAACTCTTCATCAAATTTGAAGGAGCATGTTGAGGTAAGCGAACTTGTTGCTATCTAACATTAACGTTAGCTAGTAGTACTATGATAGTTATGTCCCCGCTGCTTGTTATTTATGCTGCAGGCTTGCGAAATGCGTCTTGACATTCAGCAGTCGTAGCAAAAAAAAGAAAAAAAAGGGTTGTCATTGTCATTGTGGTACTTCTACTTTTACTAAAGTAAATATATATATCTGTACTTGTACTGAGATTAAGTACTTCCTCCATCACTGCCTGTTCTTATCTATCACACAGTTTTGGGGCCAGACTGTAAGTTAATGCAAAATCCTTGTTTTGTTGGGTTCTTAATAGCTTTATTTATCAGGTAACTGCTGTGTGATTAATATACCAGAGGACATAGAAATAGTTGTGGAAGGTCAGTCAGTCAGTCATTTTCTACCGCTTGTTCCCGTTCGGGGTCGCGGGTGACTGGAGCCTATCCCAGTGGCTTCGGGCCTTAGGCGGGGTACACCCTGGACAGTGGCCAACTCGTCGCAGGGCTGACACTTAGACAGACAACCATTCACGCACACATTCATCCACTAGGGACAATTTTAGAGTCACCAATTAACCTAATGCATGTCTTTGGACGGTGGGAGGAAACCGGAGAACCCGGAGAAAACCCATGGTGTTGTGGAAGGTATGTTTTGTTTTTGTTTGTCTTTTTTAATATACAGATGTATGTAAAATGTGTAAATATGTGTTTTTTTAGAATGCATTACACTAAAAATGGGGCGCGTATGTGTGCAGGATAGACTTTTTTTTGTTTGTTGTGTAGTAACCTTGTTAGATCCAACGTTTATGTGATAATTAGCGAGGGGTCTCTGGCTCAAACAGCTAGAGACCCTGTGAAGACAGCCACAGACGCGGCGCCGGATTCCCGGGGCGCTGTAGGTATTAGCATACACGCAGACAGGTAGTGTGTATGCCTATTTATGCTGATTTTATTAAAGACGGATGCCTGTACATGAGGGGTCTTTTGGGCTGGGTGGTGAATCTTCAAACCCCCCAAACATCAGAGCTGCTGATAATGAACACAATGGGGGAGCAAGCATGATTGAGCTGTGCAGAGTGATCAACAGACGTTTTGTGTGTAAAAAACAAAATTGGTAATTAGGAGTTTAGTAACCAAATATTACTAAAAACAGTAGTCGTTCAGAGTAAAAATGTATCAGTATATAGAAGTGTTAGCACTAGTGACTTTCATAAACTTAAAAAAACCACTGCTGGCCTAGCTAGACATCTAGACGAGTTGACTGGGGCGGCTGTGGCTTGGTGGCAGAACGTTCGCCTGCCAATTGGAAGGTCAGCGGTTTGATCCCCCAGCCATGTGTCGAAGTATCCTTGAGCAAGATACTGAACCCCAAAATGCTCCTGAAGCTGCGCCTTCGGTTTGTGAATGTTCTCATATGTAAGTTGCTTTGGATAAAAGCGTCTGCTAAATGACTAAAATGTAAATGTAAATGACTGATGCTATGAAAGGCATTCATTCTTTCAGTGATTTAATATCTTTGTCCTCCCTATCTCATCTGAACAAGTACAATTTAACTATCAACTTTGAAGGCAGATGTAATTGTGATTTTGCAAGAATTAGTTTTAATGTACTATTTTTATTTCAGTGGTAATACCCTTAACATCAGATCTTCACCATAACTGATACGCAGGAATTCTGAGTTCTGAGAATCACAGGTGCAATATAATAATTGAGCTTTCTTATGAAGTGGATGAGAAATGACAAATAGACTGCTTTCATACTACTACATTCTTAGTGTACTACTCAAAACACTTGTACAATGTACACATGTCAACTGTAAATGTATTTGCAGCATTCACCCATTTGGTCATATAATTACAAAGGTTCTGCCTTTAATTTGAATAAATCTATAGATTGCCACGATCCAGTTGCACAGGGGTTACACAATCTTATTAATTTAAGCGCCAAACATGAGCTATTAATGTTACAAAGAGTTCTATTGTACCCTTATAGCGTCATCTTTTTGATGCTTTTCTATATAGAGTTTGTTTCGCTTCTCCTGTATGAGCCTTTCCTATTTGCACATACTTGGTTATACAAAGCTAAACTCACGATGAAGTTAAAAAAATCCCGAACGACATTAGGATGCTGACATTAATAATGTCATATTTTCTCAATATGCTTAGTTATTCTTGCTGTTTTTTTTCTATTACTATCACAAAATACTTTCTATTTCTATTACTTTAAACAGCAAATACACAATGATGTCATTGCAGCTTTAGAAACGTCTCGGTTATGTATGTAACCTTTAGTTCCCTGAATAGGTAACAAGATGCTGCGTCACCGCTATGGGAATGCCTCTGCGTGATTGCGTCGTGAAGCCTCTATGCCATCAGTCCAATAGGGAGACGGAACGTACCAGCAAGCACATGCCGTCAGCTTCTGGAAAGGCCGAAGCAAGGTGCTTGCGGGGATGCGGGGAATATGGCAGGGTGACACAGCGTCTCGTTCCCTATTCAGGGAACTAAAGGTTACATACATAACCGAGACGTTCCCTTTCAAGGGAACTCACGCTGCATCGCCGCTATGGGAACAAGAATACCCACGCCCCCATAGGAGCCTGCCTATGAATATACACTAAGAATGTTATCAGCCGAGCCCCCGGAGTAGTAATCATGTCCGGTTCATAGAACCTGACAAGGGTGTACGGTAAGGACCAGCCAGCTGCAGCACAAATGTCTGGCAGGAAACTCCTGCCCAAACATGCCCAAGAGGCAACCATGTTCCCGGTAGAGTGGGCCCGGACAGCCAGTGGAGAAGGTTGACCGGACTCCACATAGGCAAGTGAGGTGGCCTCAACCCCCCCACCTGCTCTTCCTCTGCTATGATGCCGGACCCCCTCTCGAGGGTGGCCCGTGACACACGAACAGCCATTTGGTGTTCCTCCACAGGGCAGCTCTGTGGACATAAGCGTCTAGCGCCCGAGAAGGGCAAAGCAGCTAAAATTTTGGAAAGCAGGCCTGGAGTACCATGGTCTCACGCGATTAGTGAGAGTCTCAGGAGGTCCCTCCATCCCGCTTTAGCACAATGAAGTACCAGCTATAAAAGTGTGACTCCATGTCGGGCGGGGAACGTCATTCTATAGCCTCCATTTCCAGCAGAGTCTGTACTTCTTGAGACATCACCAGAGCCTGCTCGGGGCCCACCACCGTGGGCAAACCCTGTTAAAACCGGGAGGATGACAACGACTGGATGGCGTACCCAATTCTTATGCATCGCAGGACCCAAGATACGTGGCAGATTCTCACTCTAACATAAAATCTACTAGGGGACCCAACCTCTCGAGGCCGGCCTCTAGTGTGCTTCGCGCCGCAAGCACAGTACCCTGAAGCAGCGAACCGGCAGGGAACAACTGACTTGACAGTGCCACCTCCCTCCTCGGAGGAAACAGAGAACAGAATACAGTGTTGGGATTCAGGTAGGGCAGATTTGGTTATGAGCAGAAATATCAAAGATATTTATGAATATTAATACAGTTATAATGTTATTACATTATTAATATAGATTAATAATTACGAGGCACCAACCTGATATCAGGGACCAATAACCAAATGTGAAAACAGTCTCAAAGGTGGCTGTCCACATAAAAATGTTGATAGTTAAAATATGACCATACATAAATAATGGATAGTGAAGCTTGAATCCAAGCACTGACTATTGCAACCAGCTATTGTCACAACAAATACACAAAATAACCACAAGCGAGTGCTCCTTAACATATACAATAATGTTTATTTAACTTTTTCACTGATTAACAATCAATAACTTCAGCAAACAATCAATATAATCTAAAGTAAACAACTAAGCATGCACAATCAGCAAGCCGATAGGATGTGTGTGGGTGTGGGGGGATAACATACTGCTTAGCTGTAAATGTACGTGTACGTGTGTTTATCACACAGCAACCTGGCAGCATACTCGATGTAAAGTGGCCACGTTACTGGATTGAGGTCTGATAAAGTACAGCTATTAGCTCCACAGTGGTTAAGACTAACACAGTTACGCCGGCATGACACTGGTAAAAATGATAAGTTCTAACATAAAAGAAAACACACAGAGAAGCACAAGGAAATCAAATGCTATGGAACATCTAACTTTATCACACAGTAATCAGACAGTTGACTTCCATACAGCGGTCTTATTACTGGACTCAAGTCTGATAAAATGCGACTATTAGCTTCACAGTGGTTAAAGCTAATGCAGTAAGGTGCCCGGCATTTGGGCCAATTGGACCTTCTAACTCAAATGAAAATGTACAAAGATGGCATGGTGACAGTCACTTCCAAAATATGCAAAGCACAATTCACAACAATAAAGCTTTGATGAAATGACACACTGTTATAAAATCTATCTTTGTGTGATAGATTTGCGAGTTGTAGGTAGAGTGTCCCTAATGATCTACTTCTGCAGAAACTACTCAAGAATCTCCTGTAGACAGAAAATGGGATCTTGCGGTGGCGCACAAACGTTGGTGGGGCCTTTGAGTCAGTGGGAATGCAGACCATGTGGAGGTTGGTGACTCTATAGTCATGAGGGACCTGTTAGAAGATGGGCTGGAAATTAGTGAACAGTTTCCGGAGCGCATCTCTCTGGTCCTCTATGTTCAAGGTGTCTACCTTTGTAAGCTGTTCCTCAACCTCGCACTCAAAGCCAGGGTAGGGCTACACCAGTGGGGAGCTGGTTGGATCTCCACCTGAGGTTGGGCCTGCCGGTTGGGTCACGAGGGAGTATACAACCATGTCACCCTCGCCACTTAGGGTGGTCTCACAGATTGCTTCACCATTGCCCACCGCATTTCGTGGCGGGCAATGGTGAAGCTAGTTAGTTAGGAAAGTAAAAAGAATGAATTTCCAGGTTGCCGTTCCTGGTCAAGGATGGAAGCAGTTCTCCAATGACTGGGATCGTCAGTTTGAAATCATGGAACAAACTGTCGATCAGTACACCCAGTGGTTGTTAAGCTGACACCTGGACGGGGGTATCCATCGGATTCTGCACCAGTAAGTATGTTGAACAATGGTCCAACTCAAGCAGGGGTGTGCTGCAGACTGTGAAGTTGAATTCCCAGAAGCAGCAAAACTAGGTTACTGTAGAGAAAGACGTGAGGCGTCTCCTGAAGTGACCAAACCCAAGTGGAAAAAGAGGGGAGTATGGCGCTGGGTTTTATAACCTCGGTGTCATCGTAGTCATGTGCCGAGATTTCATGCACCATCTTGCGCATCTTGTCCAATAAAAGTTCTTTGTGTCGGCTTCAAGCAATATTTCATCTCAATTTCACACATCAGTGACCAACTGTGATTCTTTATCTCTCACTCAGGCCTGGAGTTGAGGCTTGGTGCCTGCAAGCAGGCTGCAGTCTTTTGTTTCCCCCACATGGGAGGGTAGTCTAAGGCGCTAATGCTAAAGCTAGGCGAGGCACAACATCAGCTAGACCTGAAATTGTATTTCCCAGACTGGCTGATAGTGATCTCTACGTGAAGTCAGATATCAGCCAGTCAATGTTGTCCACCTTTGACATGACAGTTCATGCCTTTGGAATCTTGGATGGGTACCAGAAATTTCTTTCCAGTGTACTGTAAAGTTTTTGCAGGTGTTGCAGTCTTTTTAGTTTTGTTTTTACATAAAATTTATTTCCTTTGAAACTTTTTTTTCTGAATTCCTGATTCCTACCCTGCCCGAAAGAGTTTTTAGTTTTTAATTTTTATTTCATCCTTTATTTTTTACTTAATGCCAGACCAAGGTCACTCTGATGGGTTGTCAGCCATCAAAGTGACTTTGGTCTGTAGCCAGCAGATGCACGGGATGAGAAAAGAGCCAGGCAAAACAATGCGAGGGACTGCATGTGCGGTTGTGTGTGCCTGAGCGAGTGTTGCTACTGCAATAAAGACATTAGCTGGAGTACTGTGAACTGTGTCAGTGTGCTGCCAACACCCACGATAATTTAAGAGTCTACACTAGAGCCCAACGTGGATTGGTGGCACAAGCATGATAACAGAGGCACAGCCGGTCACGATATTGGCCCAAATGCTGGGGGAGATAGCGGTGATGCACCGGGAACAGGCAGCGGTGAATAAATGGCAGCTGGAGGTGACCCGGGAAAGTGCAGAGAGGCAGAACCAGCTGCTGGGAGGTCGGCTGTCCCAGTCGGGGGCAGGAGAGGCTCCGTCCGGAGCACCCCCCCCACCCGGCATCGCGTTCCATAAGATGTTGCCCTCAGATGACCCCCAATCCTTCCTGGAGATGTTTGAGGCTATGGTGGTGGCATGTGACTGGCCGGCATCAGAGTGGGCCATCCTACTCCTCCCTCTACTGTCAGGAGAAGCCCAGACCACAGCGCTGAGCCTCCCCGCTTCCGCACGGGGCAACTTCGCCGACATCCAAACAGCAGTGTTGGATTGGCTGTGTTTCTCACCGGAGGATCACCGTGACCGGTTCAGGGAGATGAGGCTGGGACCCGCTGATCGACCCTTCGCTCTAGCCCAGCAGTTGAGAGACATAGCGACGAGGTGGCTTCAGCCGGTGAGGGATGGATGCTAGAGACGGGGCTGCCTGCCGCTGGCGGATCTGGCCCATCCCTATTCCTAAACCTCGTGCTAACCCACCCTCTGGTCTTTTCCCTCCCCAGGCTCCAGACGCTACAGGTGCTGCTCACCACCCGCAGGGGGAGCCTCGAACTTCCGGGCAGGAGTGCTGGAGGTGGGGGGAGCTGAGAGTGTCCGCTGATGGAAGTGAGGCAGGTGATTCTTCCCCTATTAAAAGGGTTTTTTTTGGGTAGTTTTTCCTTAATCGAATCGAGGGTCTAAGGACAGAGGGTGTCGTATGTTACAGATTGTGAAGCCCTTTGAGGCAAATGTGATTTGTGATACTGGGCTATATAAATAAAATTGAATTGAATTGAATTGAATTGATTCGGGTTGCTGGTCCTCCGGCGCCCTCCCCCGATCTACGGGGGACATACCGCGTCCCGGTAAGGATCCAAGGGGGTATACATCAGGCAATGGTGGATTAAGGCTGTACATAGTCGATTATTCACCAGAAACTGGTTCGGCCTGGGGCTTTGGTGGAGGCAGCATGGGTGAGTATTAAATGTTCAACGTTACCCGATAATGCCTGTTGAAATTAGATATCGAGGGAAAAAAGATAGTCTGAAGGCCGTGGTTAGTCCCCGCCTGACGCACCCCCTGATTCTGGGCACGGATTGGCTGGGGTTTCACAAGTTAGTAGGGCATGTGGGGGTATGGTGACGATCAATAAGGACATGGCATATGTGTACGGTGCTCAGTGGTGACACGAGGTCGTCTGCGGGGGGGTCGACCGCCCAGTGCTGTACCTGAGCCGCAAACTCTCAGAGCGAGAGTCACAGTACAGCTCGTTCGAAAAGGAATGTCTAGCGATCTGGTGGGCGGTCGAGGCCCTGCAGTACTACCCGCTGGGTCACTCATTCACCCTCTGTTTGGACCACGCTCCCTTCCAGTGGCTCCACCGCATGAAAGATGCCAACGTCCGGATCACCCAGTGGTATCTAGCTTTACAGCCATTCAGTTCAGGGTTGTCCATAGGCTGGGGATGCGGATGGCTGTGGCCGACTCCCTTTCCCACTCCTGGGGAGGGGAGTAGGTTAGGCCAGATGGCTCCCCGGCCTAAGTGGTGCAGTGGAGGTATGTCGGGGGTGAGTGTGGTTTAGCATCAGCTACAGAGGGAGAGAGGTGGGGGAGTGGCTCAGGTGAGTAGTGCCAGGGAGAGCTAATTATTACAGCTGCATTGTGTGGACTAATTGTGATCTCCCTTCTTTAAGCAGTAGCATTCTGGACCTGGAGAGAGACATCCGTACCCATTGCCAGCAGATGCACGGGACAAGAAAAGAGGGACGCAAGTCCCTCGCAAAACGATGCAAGGGACTGCATGTGCTGCCAACGCCCACGATAGCTTGAGAGGCTACATAGATATATTTATTTAGTTCCTCATTCTCCCCAAATTCCTTTCCAATTTGCCTTGAAGTTGCTTGAGGCATAGGGCAGTCTGTGCCTGGCTAGCCTCCTCTCGTCTCCACTGTTGTCATCTCTGTGCTCAAGTTTCCGACCTTGTCAAGTGAGTTGAGATCCTGGTACCTCTGTTTTAGTTAAACTGCGAGTAAGGGAGAGATGAAGAGTAAATTACATCTAAACTAGAAGTTGAGATAATTAATATTAATCATCAAGAAATGTTAGTAAGAATGTTTTTCTAGATGAATGTGTTTACAAGAGCTGAGAGGGCTGCAAGTCTGACAAACTAAAGCACAGTTAACGGAATGTAGTACTGTTAAGACCTAGTAAATGTTATGACTTAGAATGTGGTAAATGACCCTCATTGTTCCTCCGGATGCCCAAATAAGAAGATTGTCGGGGCAAGTAAGTCTCAACAACGGTGCTCATGCTACAGGACTGAAATGGGTGTATGTGCTATGAAATGTCAAACGTGTGTGTAACATGAGCATGTCCCATAGAATGATATGAAGTAGGGAGACAAAGAGAGAAACAGGGTTATTTCCTTGTGCCTTTTCATCTGAAGAGTTATAAGAAAGAGATCGTGAGCAGTAACATCTACAAAAAGAGATTTCTAGAACTTTGTCACTGTCAGAGGACTTGAGCACACAAAGGATTAATAATTTACTCCAGTGACAGAGAATCACAAATTCTGACAAATTCCTTTTTCTCACACTGTGGATTACGGACTTGAGACTCATTTTTGGAGCTTTGGACGGAGTTCATATGCGACTTGGTCTGACAACAGGGAAAGTTTCAACATGCTGAAAAGACTGGGAATCTACAGACATGGGTAGCTAGCCCCTGAGTGTCCCATTGAGGTCTGTTCCCTCCTGTCGACTGACTCTCAATGCTGCCACAAGAAATTTCCTGCCATCAACTGATCTTTCTCAGCAGTCACTGGATCATCCCATAAGGGTACACTAGAACTGTTTGTAACATTAATAGCTCATGTTTGGCACCTACATTAATAAGATTGTGTAACCCCTATGCAACTGGACCGTGGCAATCTATTGATTTATTCAAATTAAAGGCAGAACCTTTGTAATTATATGACCAAATGGGTGAATGCTGCAAATACATTTATAGTTGACATGTGTACATTGTACGAGTGTTTTGAGTAGTACACTAAGAATTTAGTAGTATGAAGTTAGCAGTCATTACTCATCCACTTCATGGTCAGACCCCTCCTTGACCCTCTTCAGTTCACCTACCAGACCCAGCTGGGAGTTTAGGATGCCATCATCTTCCTGCTAAACCGCATTCACACCCACCTGGACAAGCCGGCAAGCACGGTGAGGATCATGTTTTTGGATTTCTCCAGTGCCTTCAACACCATCCGCCCAGCCCTGCTGGGTGAGAAGCTGGCAGCGATGCAGGTGGATGTCCCCCTCGTGTCCTGGATTTTTGACTACCTGACTGGCAGACCACAGTATGTGCATCTGCAGCACTGTGTGTCGGACACTGTGGTCAGCAACACTGGGGCCCCTCAGGGGACTGTCCTCTCTCCCTTCTTCTTCACCATCTACACCACAGACTTCAGCGATCACACAGAGTCCTGCCACCTTCAGAAGTTTTCTGATGACTCTGCTGTGGTGGGATGTATTAGTGGTGGTGATGAGACTGAGTACAGGGCTATGGTGGGTAACTTTGTCTCATGGTGCGAGCAGAACCATCTGCAGCTCAATGCCACAAAGTCCAAGGAGCTGGTTGTAGACCTAGGAAGGGCCAAGGCACCAGTGACTTTGGTTTCCATTCAGGGGGTCAGCGTGGACATCGTTGAGGATTACAAGTATCTGGGAGTACACATAGACAATAAAGTGGACTGGGCTAAGAACACTCAAGCTCTGTACAGGAAGGGCCGCCTCTATTTTCTGAAGAGGCTGAGGTCCTTAAACGTCTGCCGGACAATGCTGAGGATGTTTCACGAGTCTGTGGTGGCCAGTGCTATCCTATATGCTGTTGCATGCTGGGGCAGCAGGTTGAGGGTAGCGGACGCTAACAGACTCAAACTGATCCGTAAGGTCAGTGACATTGTTGGGGTGGAGCTGGACTCTCTGTCAGTGGTGTCAGAGAGGAGGATGATGGCCAAACTACATTCCATCTTGGACAGTGTCTCCCACCCACTCCATGACCTGCTGGTCAAGCAAAGGAGTACCTTCAGCGGAAGACTCATCCTCCCAAAATGCACCACAGAGGGCCGCAGGAAGTCATTCCTGCCTGTGGCCATCAAATGCTATAACTCCTCCCTCTAAGTGTTAGTCGATATGACCCTAAGTCACTAAACTGGACACTGATCATGAACATCAATTTGGAATATTTGGTGCTTAAACTACTGTGTAATACACCCTGTTTTAAATTTTATTTGTGATACTTATTTATACTTCTAGTACGGCTGTGCAATTTTCTCTTTCGTCCCATTATACATTGTTAATAAGCTACACGTAACTTGACAGCTCATGCAGTATTACTTTATACTGTAATATTAACCTGAACCGGTTAGCCCACTTTGTACATTACACTTGTTTAATTTAAAATGTATACTCATACCCACTTTGTAGTTACCTGTATTATATTATTGCTTTTTAACCTTGCGTAGTACTTCCATTCTTGTGTGCCCTGATGTGATAGTGAGCTGCTGTTACAAGAGTTTCTCCTCGTGGATTAATAAAGTATTTCTGATTCTGATTCTGATTCTGTACTTCATGCATAGCTCAGAAAAGACACGGTCAACTCCAGGGTGATGCAACTGGTTATCACAGTGCTGGATTCATGACTGGGTGATAGGGAGCTAAAAGTACTGGGTGCAGAATTTCCTGGCTCAGGCTGAGCATGATACTGATGACTGAACTGCTTCCGCAGTTTCTCCATGTGGCTGAAAAACTCAGCTGGTGAGATACAAGAGGCGAAAAGGCACTGTTGTGGGGCTAGCTGGTTGCACAGAAATCTGGATGGGCCTTGTAGAGTCCACCTGAGTGGTGTGCACAGCTGCAGGTCCACCAGGGGGGCCCAGGTGTACTGGCTCTATGGGGGTGATAAGATGTGGGTATTTGTATTCTGACCCCATGAGCAGCAATGGCTGTGCCTCCTTGATGTTTTTCCGTGGCAGGTCCTTGAGGTGACAATACCTCTCCTGCAGAGCTTTCACTGGGTACGTATGGTAGGCAAGCCTGAGTTCCTTCACAGTAAAGGCCCTGTAGATCTGGAAGGAGTTTGCAGGCTGTGATGCAGAAGCTACAGAAAATGACAGTGGATGATGCAAACTTCTTGCCACATCTCCAGCAACTCTTGCTGGCAGTAATCCACTCTGTATTCTGGTCATTTGACAGAGGTTTGAAGTTGCTGCATTGATTCAAGTAGTGCTGCAGAGGGTCACAGAAAAGACTTCTTTGGCTTCTCCTGTGTTACCTCCTCTGAATAGGGATGTGGAGGGGATTCATAAATCTCTGGAAGTTGGCCCTTAGGGCATTTTGGCAACTTAGCTAAGAGATGAGATACATGTGAACCGCACCTCAACTCCTTAAAACCTTGACTGTTCCGTTGCATTTGAGCCTGGACATGGAGGGAATTCTCTGACTTGTTTGTGGAGAGAAGTATTTGTAGCCAGGGGATGACTCACTGGTAAGATGCTCCCTTTAGACTGTCACTGAGCTCCTTATTCGGGTAAGGTTGGCTGCCTTGTATGTGCAGAGACACATCACCGAATGACACTTGTGGGACAATTTCATGAATCAACGTGGGTCCTCATGACCACTACGTGATCCCAGATTACTAGCAGGTGTGGATGACATCACATCCTCATGGTGTCTGGGTCGTAACTAGGCATACCAAGAAGCTAGTACAGGGGATCATGTCTGTAAGGTGTTGTCGCACATCTTGTCATTTTCCTCTCTCGTGCTATGAATACATCTGAGAATGTCAGAGGATGTAGTCTGTTTAGCCTGCTCATCAACAGGAATGTGGTGCCTAATAGGGTAACTGACCTCATAGTCTTGAAGATCCGATGGCAGGTGGCGACGTCTGCATGGGCGGTCCACTTCTCATTATGGCTCTATCTCATTTGGCCTTAAAATCTTCGGATGAAGTGGTTGCATCTGGCTTGAAGGACCAAAAATTGTATGAGAGAAGGTATGGATATGCTGTGGTAGCATTAACTTCAGGATGTCGATTAGCTAGTATGAGTGTGGTCTTTTCCCTTTTCTGCTTTTGTTGTTTTCAATGAGTTTGGCATTTCCCCCCTCCTCAAGTGACAATTATGCTACTGTAACAAGCAATCAGATACTGCATCATAAGTTACGTAGGTCCATTGTTAAATGTCTACACCCTTGTCTCGTGGATCTGATGTTCCAACTCAGATCCAAAAGCAAATTGTTAATTAAATTGTGGTTATGACAGTATTAGCTTTGCTAATATCATCTTAGCATAAAGAAATTTGGAACCATCAGGGGCTAACGTTAAAGTTAACTTGGCACTTTGGCTGAGTATGGAATGCCATTTCAATTCATATTTAAAAATACATAATGAAATAAATAAATTAGACAATAAATTAATGTATTTATTTCATTTATTTTTAAATAAATAAGACAATAAATTGGAAGGACATGAAATGTCATCTCACTGGGGGGGAAGGAGCCTGAGCTCGTGCGGGAGGTTAAGAGATACTGACTAGAGATAGTCGGGCTCGCCTCCATGCACAGCTTGGGCTCTGGAACCCAACTCCTCGTAAGAGGCTGGACTCTCTACTACTCTGGAGTTGCACACGGGGAGAGGCGGCGGGTTGGTGTGGACTTGCTCATAGCCCCCCAGCTCAGCCACCATGTGTTGGAGTTCACCCCAGTGAACGAGAGGGTCGTTTCCCTGTGCCTCCGGGTCGGGGATAGGTCTCTCACTGTTGTTTGCACTTATTGGTAAAATGGCAGTGTAGAGTACCTGAGCATTCTGGCATCTCTGGGAGGGGTGCTGGAAAGTGCTTCAACTGGGGACTACTTCATTCTACTGGGGGACTTCAACGCTCATGTGGGCGGTGACAGTGACACCTGGAGGGGCTGATTGGGAGGACTGGCCCCCCTGGCCTGAACCCATGTGGTGTTTTGTTAATGGACTTCTGTGCTAGTCACAGTTTGTCCATTGAGAACACCAGGTTCAAAAATAATGGTGTCCATCACTGCACATGGCACCGGGACACGACTTTGTGGTTGTTTCATCCAACCTCCAGCTGAATGTCTTGGACACTCAGGTGAAGAGAGGGACGGAGCTGTCAACTGATCACCACCTGGTGGTGAGTTGGATCCGATGGCAGGGGAGGTAGTTGAACAGACTTGGCAGAACTAAACGTACAGTGAGGGTCTGCTGGGAACGTTTGGCAGAGTCTCCAGTCAGAGTGATTTTCAACTCCCACCTCTGGCAGATCTTCAACCAGATCCCGAGGGAGGCTGGAGGCATCGAGTCCGAGTGGAACCATGTTCTCCACCTCCATCAACGGGGCCACTCGGAGCTGTGGCCTTAAGGTCTCTGGTGCCTTTCGTGGTGGCAACCCCTGAACCCGGTAGTAAGGGATTCCGTCAAGCTGAAGAAGGAGTCCGATCAAGCCTGGTTCCAGGGGTTTTAGCCAACTATAGACCTATATCTAACCTTCCCTTTATCTCTAAGATCCTTGAAAAAACTGTTGCTAATCAGTTATGTGACTTTCTAAATAACAATAGTATATTTGAGGATTTCCAGTCAGGTTTTAGAATGCATCATAGCACAGAAACAGCACTGGTAAAAAATTACAAATGACCTTTTAATTGCATCAGACAATGGACTTGTCTTTGTACTTGTCTTGCTAGATCTTAGTGCTGCATTCGATACCATTGACCATCAAATTCTATTACAGAGACTGGAACATTTAATTGGAATTAAAGCAACCGCGTTAAGCTGGTTTAAATCCTATTTATCAGACCGATCTCAGTTTGTTTATGTTAACGATGAATCATCCGAGCACACCAAAGTTAGTCACGGAGTTTCTGTGGTTCAAGGTTCTGTGCTTGGACCACTTCTATTTACTTTATATATGCTTCCTTTGGGCAATATTATTAGAAAGCACTCCATAAAGTTTCATTGTTATGCAGATGATACCCAGTTATATTTATCGATTAAGCCCGGATGAAACTGATCAGTTAGTTAAACTTCAATCATGCCTTAAGGACATAAAAACCCACAGGCTGGGAAGAAACTGGGTCTCTCACTGATGAACAGTTAGCATCAGTCACCTTTAGGGATGCAGCGATTAACTGATTAACCGCGAATGTTTCGTTTAATGAATCGTAAAAGTTCCGCTACACTGTTTCTGTTGCACGGAATGAAAACAAGGTTACATCAGCGGCGCGCCAGTTTAAGTGACGTGCTTATCAGAGACACATAGGCTACTACTTTACTAGATGAACTAAGGCAGAGGGACCGAACAGCAACGCTTTATTTCCACCAAAGAAACACTTGAAGTCTGCAGTGTGGGAGCATTTTGGTACACCAAGAATGACCAGGGTGTCACTGAAGATGACGGATCACCTGTGCAAAACATGCCGTAAAAATGTTTCTGCTAAAGGAGCGAATACATCAAATTTGATGCAGCACCTGCGGATCATCACTCAGCTTTGCACGCTCAAGTAAAGGTAATACATAATAACTGAGATAATTACGTAGCAAGTTACTTAATGAAACATTGCGTTGAATATTGTATGAATATCTAAACATGTAATACATAGAAAGAAAGAACGGAGTCTCTGTTTTGAAACATAAAAATGGTAACATTTTGAGCATAAAGCTGAGAAAATCACGTTTTTTCTCAAAGACTACATACCGATCAGGTTCAGAGCGATGATCAAACACAGATGGAGTAGATCGAGTCCATCAACACCACAAAGCTTCACAGTCCTATAACTCGTCTTGGCATTTTATTCAGTAACATTAGGACATTTTGATTTAGATGCTGTTTAATGTTGATGATTATCACGTTAATTTACGTATGCATCTGCTTGCATATGAGATCGTTTTTTTCTGCTTCTTCGTCTGTTTTGATCTTGAGATTCGGCTCTCTTTTAGAAGATGTGTAATAGTGCCCCCTAGCTTAAAACATGAGATTTTCACAATTTCTTTCCATCATTTTTACTAAAACTTCAAACAGACAAACCAATATAAGACATGCTTTTCTCAAGCCACATGTAAAATGAGATGAATTATTTAAAAAAAAAAATTATTAAAATGAATACACATTTGTGAGGAATGTTCTTGAGGTGAAAAGAGTGTCAGACAGGTTGATGAGCCTGAAGCTGGAAATTGAAGGGGTGATGTTCAATGTTGTGAGTGGTTATGCCCCACAGGTAGGATGTGAGTTAGAAGAGAAGGAGAAATTCTGGAGTGAGTTAGATGAAGTGATGCAGAGCATCCCCAGAGGTGAGAGAGTGGTGATTGGTGCAGATTTCAACGGGCATGTAGGTGAAGGGAACAGAGGTGATGAGAATGTGATGGGCAGGTTTGGTCTTCAGGACAGGAACGCAGAAGGACAGATGGTGGTAGACTTTGCAAAGAGGATGGAAATGGCTGTCGTGAACACTTTCTTCCAGAAGAGGCAGGAACATAGGGTGACCTATAAGAGCGGAGGGAGAAGCACTCAGGTGGACTACATCTTGTGTAGACGTTGTAATCTGAAAGAGACCAGTGACTGTAAAGTAGTGGTAGGTGAGAGTGTAGCCAGACAACACAGGATGCTAGTGTGTAAAATGACTCTGGTGGTGAGGAAGATGAAGAGGACAAAGGCAGAGCAGAGGACGAAGTGGTGGAAGTTGAAAAAGGAAGAATGTTGTTTAGTTTTCAGGGAGGAGCTGAGACAGACTCTGGGTGGTCAGGAAGTGCTCCCAGATGACTGGACCACTACAGCTAATGTGATCAGGGAGACAGGTAGGAGGGTACTCGGTGTGTCATCTGGAAAGAGGAAAGTGGACAAGGAGACTTGGTGGTGGAACCAGGAAGTTCAGGAGTGTATACAGAGAAAGAGGTTAGCAAAGAAGAAGTGGGACACTGAGAGGACTGAAGAGAGTAGACAGGAGTACAGGGAGATGCAGCGTAAGGTGAAGGTAGAGGTGGCAAAGGCCAAACAAAGAGCATATGAGGACTTGTATGCTAGGTTGGACACTAAAGAGGGAGAGGTGGATTTGTACAGGTTGGCCAGACAAAGAGATAGAGATGGGAAGGATGTGCAGCAGGTTAGGGTGATTAAAGATAAGGATGGAAATGTATTGACAGGTGCCAGGAGTGTGATGGGAAGATGGAAGGAGTACTTTGAAGAGTTGATGAATGAGGAAAATGAAAGGGAACGAAGAGTAGAAGAGGTGACTGGTGTGGAGCAGGAAGTGGCAAAGATTAGCAAGAGTGAAGTGAGGAGGACGTTGAAGAGGATGAAGAGTGGAAAGGCAGTTGGTCCTGATGACATACCTGTGGAGGTATGGAAGTGTCTAGGAGAGGTGGCAGTAGAGTTTCTGACTAGTTTGTTTAACAAGATCTTGGAGAGTGAGAGGATGCCCAAGGAATGGAGGAGAAGTGTACTGGTGCCAATTTTCAAGAACAAGGGAGATGTGCAGAGCTGTGGCAACTACAGAGGAATAAAGCTGATGAGTCATACAATGAAGTTGTGGGAAAGAGTAGTGGAAGCTAGGCTAAGGGCAGAGGTGAGCATTTGTGAGCAGCAATATGGTTTCATGCCTAGAAAGAGCACAACAGATGCAGTGTTTGCTTTGAGGATGCTGATGGAGAAGTACAGAGAAGGTCATAAGGAGTTGCATTGTGTCTTTGTAGATTTAGAGAAAGCGTATGACAGGGTGCCGAGAGAGGAGCTGTGGTATTGCATGAGGAAGTCTGGAGTGGCAGAGAAGTATGTTAGAATGGTGCAGGACATGTATGAGAGCTGTAAGACCGTGGTGAGGTGTGCTGTAGGTGTGACAGAGGAGTTCAAGGTGGAGGTGGGTCTGCACCAAGGATCGGCTCTGAGCCCCTTCTTGTTTGCTCTGGTGATGGACAGGCTGACAGATGAGCTTAGACAGGAATCTCCATGGACTATGATGTTTGCGGATGACATTGTGATTTGTAGTGAGAGCAGGGAGCAGGTGGAGGAGAATCTAGAGAGATGGAGGTCTGCTTTGGAAAACAGAGGAATGAAGCTTAGCCGCAGTAAGACAGAATACATGTGTGTCAATGAGAGGGACCCAGGTGGAACGGTGAGGTTACAGGGAGCAGAGGTGAAGAAGGTGCAGGACTTTAAGTACTTAGGGTCAACGGTTCAGAGCAACGGAGACTGTGGAAAAGAGGTGAAGAGGCGAGTGCAAGCAGGTTGGAACGGGTGGAGAAAAGTGTCAGGGGTGTTGTGTGATAAAAGAGTATCAGCAAGAATGAAAGGAAAGGTGTTCAAGACGGTGGTGAGACCAGCGATGTTGTACAGCTTAGAGACAGTGGCACTGAAGAAAAGACAAGAGGCAGAGCTGGAGGTGGCTGAGCTTAAGATGTTGAGGTTCTCTTTGGGAGTGACGAGGGCGGACAGGATCAGGAACGAGTACATCAGAGGGACAGCTCATGTTAGATGTTTCGGAGATAAAGCCAGAGAGGCCAGATTGAGGTGGTTTGGACACGTTCAGAGGAGAGACTGTGAATATATTGGTAGAAGGATGCTGAGGTTGGAGCTGCCAGGCAGGAGGTCTAGAGGAAGACCAAAGAGGAGATTTATGGATGTAGTGAGAGAGGACATGAAGTTAATTGGTGTGAGTGAAGAGGATGCAGAGGACAGGGTTAGATGGAGGCGCATGATTCGCTGTGGCGACCCCTGAAAGGGAACAGCCGAAAGGAAAAGAAGAATTAAAATGAATACACATTATTGACAATAACAGTTCAGTTTATTCCCCTCAGTAACAATTTCCCTTGAGGAGAAAGTTAATATTAGTTTTAGAGATGTGCACCTTGTTAATTTTTATTTATTTTCACTGTTCTGTTTTATTTCTGTTTCCAAAGGCAGCTATACTGTCTAAGTGAAAAGCCAGCAAGATATTTTTTTACCATAATTTCCATGTTCTCTACCCTAGGTCTAAAAGGAATGTAGAGTTTGATTATTATTTTGTGTTGTAGTTTTTGGCTACTGTTCTTTCTATTTCAAAAGGCATCAATAAATAACACTTTAAAATCTAACGAGTGTGCATGTGTTTTTATACATTAGTACTTTTCTAAAATGAACGAATGCATAAAAATCGTGATAATCGTGAAAGCGTGATTATTAGACTTTAATCGTACAAACAAAATCTATAATCGTTGCATCCCTAGTCACCAGTGACATTAACATCCACTGTACCTTTACATTTCTCTCATCATTTATGTAAATATTAATACTTAATACTAAATATTTACATCAATCTACCTCATGTACATAAAGCTACCTGTTACATTAATCATTTTTATCTGAGCATCATTTGCACTCTGCACCATTGTACTGTCGTACTGTCATACTGCTGTGTATGTACATAGAGCGCACGGAAAATTAAAAATTAATTAATTAATTAATTAAAATGAATTATTTCAGGATTTATTTCATAGCCATATTTTTAAATTCTTTTATGTAATATCAACTGAAATCGCATGAGCAGCTCAACTGATTTTAATTTTAAACCAGTAGCGCCAAAGTCCTACTGTTAGCAACGTTATTCGGTGGATTTTGGAATAACAGGTATGCTAGCTAACGTTAGACACCATAGAAATAATGTTAACACTTAACGTTACATCCAAATTGTGATGGCTAGTATTCGCCAAATCAAAACAACTCAACCCTATCAGGCTAATTAACAGTCCCAAGCTTGACTTAACATCATAAGCAAGTTAAGGTAATCAAAACCCTACTGTAAGATATTCTTAAGGCATGCGGGAAGTCAAAAAGTGACCTCCCAGAGATGGCCCTCTTCAGTCTTTACTCTTCTCAGGTGCATGACACATGTCATGCACAGAAGCAGGGAGCTTTTGTTTTGCTTTTTTGACAAGACAGAAGGCATGGTTCTCATTTCATTCCCCATGTTCAGGTACATGCACAGACATTTAAGGGGCAGGGGCTCAAGCTAACATAGGGGCACACACCCCACCGACAAAATCTTTATTCCCACCTCAATGCTGCCCCACCATCCATAATGACACACTATTCATAATTTGCCGTGTTTAAACAATTTACTCCTTGAAGAAACCACAAATTTGACGTTTTCATGAAATTCATTAATTGTTCAGTTATTTAGACCAGTTCAGTCACATTAGATCAATGGTTTCTTCCAGAAACTAGGAGTGATACAATTTAATGGCATCCAAACATATTTACAATATGTACAAGAGCCTGACAGATTTATTTATTGATTTGGCCAATACGATACTGATTTTGAGTGAGAACAATTCAAATATTCGAGATATGGAGATAGATACATTTCTGAACTGAAATGGAATTATGCATTGCTTTTGCACCAATATGACTATACAAAGGTACTTAGTTTGGTGTGCTTTCCCACCTCACATCACTACATTTACATTTACATTCAGCAATTTAGCAGACACGTTTATCCAAAGCGACTTACATATGAGGAAGACAATGGAAGCAATTATAACAACACAAGGTAACTGCATAAGAGCATCAAAATAACTAGTTTGTTAAAACCTCTTCAGTACTAAGCCTATTTTTTCCTAACTCTTGTCCAAAATGACATACCCAAATAAATGGAGTATATTTTAACAACAAAAAAGGGTATATGTAAAATCTTGGTCTCAAAAGAAAGCCAAGACCTGGGAGATTATGATAGAAGTGTCAGGGAATCAGGTATCTATACTCTGTCAGATAAAATTCATCTGGAACACACTAGGAAATTGAAATTTCTACCTCTGCCTAAAAAAACAGACCTTATTTATAGTGAAAACACATTTGAATCATAGATAAATAAGCCTAAGCCTTCTAGGAATTAGTAAAATAGTATCTGATAAGTAACTGTGCTAAAGTAGATGCTAAAAAAGTGAACCAGAGCAGTTTGACACATGTTTTATCACAGATATTTCCAGGTGGAACCAGCAAATGAGCCCAAATGCCATTGACCTGTGCCAGGTACCAGGCAGGAAAACTAATTATATTTCACTTATAGATCCTTATGGTAATTTATTCCATCAAATACAACTGTTTTTGAGTCATTTTGAAATTGTAATCCGGGTCAGATTCACCTAGGCACTCGCTGCATAATACTAAATACAGAGCTGCAGCTGTATGGGCGGATACGCGAAAGGATATCTTGGCAACCCATTGGCTTAAAAACACCAATGACGATCCAGAAGGAAGTAAGCCCAAAGATAGTACATTGTGGTGAGAGGGGGTCTCAACGCTCCGTCTGTGCTTATGTAAACAACCAGTACTTCCGTGGTTCAATTCAAACTAACATAGAGGTATAAGAGTATACATTAGAAGTGTTTTTTCGAATTGGAATATAACTTTTGACCTGAAAATAGCAAAGGTAAGATACACTTTGATTTAGCGATGTTTTTCTTTGCTACACTTTTGATGGGAGCTCACTGAGTTTCTGTCGCACGGCAACGTGGCAGCCATCGTTGTAGCATCTGTGCTTTCAGACGGTATATAGTTTGTGTGGGTAGCTGGAAGTGGTGAAAGTAACAGAATCACGAAATTGTGAATACATATTTTCGAGATTTTGATCTTAATGAATATAATTGCCTAGGATGTAATTGTGGTTCTGTCAATTCTTGGTACAGGCTTTTAGCGGAGTTTCTCCCCTTCATTTTGGTATGACGCATGTTAGTATTTGTGCTTCCTAGGCTAGGAAGCCTCTCGTAACAGACTTCTCGTAACCCCTGTACAGGGGGCTCTCATAACAGACAGCCCAGCACAGTATACAAAACTAAGGATAGGACGTTTTTTTGTTTTGTTTCTTTTTATGAAAAGAGACAAAAAGGAAGTAGAAGTTAGTGATTGTCAGTTAGGTGTTGACGTTGCTTTTTACACAGAATCTGCTGATCTTGTAGGAGCAGGCAGATCATTCCACCAATGTAGAACGGATCCAGAGAAGTGATTTTTTTCCTTTTTGGCATGGTACCACCAGATGTTGTTCGTTTGCAGAGCGCAGGGATCTGGCAGGAACATAGGTCTGTATTAGCGAGCAAAGCTATGATGGTGCAGAACCAGAGGTGGTCTTGTAGGCCAAGAGCATCGCTTTTAACTACATCAATGTTGTAAACAATGGGGTAAGAACACCTTCTACTGGACAATGTAATTTAAACTACTTTAAAGACCATTCTTGAGCTAGGGGTTTTAGCCAACTATAGATCTATATCGAACCTTATATTTCTCAAGATAGTTGAGAAAGCCAATCAATTGGGTGATTTTCTACATAACAATAGTTTATTTGAGGATTTTCAGTCACGAGTTACAGTGAATCATAGAACAGACACAGCACTGTTGAAATTTACAAATGCATCTGATAATGGACTTGTCTCTGTACTTGTCTTGTTAGACCTTAGTGCTGCATTTGACACCATTGACCATCACATCCTATTACAGAGATCGGATCGATGGAATGGAGAGACTGGATTGGATATCTATTAATCAAGCCAGATAAAACCACTCAATTAGCTAATTGTCAAGCATGACTTATGGACATATAAACCTAGATGGCCTCCAATTTTCTGATGTTACACTCAGACAAAACGTACCAGGTTACGTATGTAACCATGGTTCCCTGATAGGGAACGAGACACTGCATCAGCTGACGCTATGGGGAACGCCTTCAGTGTGACTGCCTCTGAATCTCTGTATCAACTTAGACCAATCTTGATTGGGTTTAACGTCAACACGTGACGTACGCCGGCGGAACCGGAAGTATAAGGGGATCGACTGAAGCAAGCCGCTCACAGGCATGCCGGAAGTATGGCAGCGAGATGCAGCGTCTCGTTCCCTATCAGGGAACCATGGTTACATACGTACCTTTCAAGGGAACTTCAACGCTGCGTCAGCTGACGCTATGGGGAACGCAGTACCATCTCCGCCGTGCTGAAGGGATGCCTGTCAGAGTGTGAAACCAGCAGGGCACACTTCAAGACAAGAGAGCCACAGATCCTGGATTATTTAAGCGGTCTAGGCTGTAAATCTCACAAAGGTGTGAGGTGAGGACCATCCTGCAGCATCGCATATATCGGAGAGGGGGGTTCCTGACCACCAAGCTCTGGAGGACGCCATACTCCATCTGGAGTGAGCTCTTATCGACAGAGGTGAAGGCAAACACCTCGTATGCCTCAACGATAGCCTCAACTATCCACCTGCTAATAGTGTGTTTGGTAGCAGGGCAACCCTTATGAGGGGGCCCGAAGAATACCAGCAATTGGTCCGAATTGCGCCACTGGGATGTCCTCCAGACATAAACTCCAGGGCTCTGACTGGACAAAGCAGTTGCAGCCTATCTTCCTGTTCCACCGACTGAAGGAGGATGGAACGCCTGCAGGACTACCGGCCGGACCACCTCAGTGGGTACTTTAGGTATGCAGGATGCAGGATGGCTCTAACTGCGCCTGGAACTATCTCCAGGTTAGCAGCAGCCACCGACAGGGACTGCAGATCTCCCACTCTTGAGAGAAGTCATGGCCAGCAGAAATGCCATCTTTAAGGCCAGACACCTGTCTGATGCATCGTCCAGTGGTTCAAACGGTGCTGTGGTCAATCCATCCAGCACCACCGTCAGATCCCACGGAGGGACTCTGACTCGAACCGGAGGCCTCATCCTCAAGGTGCCATGAAGGAAACTGGTAACAAGCGGCGCTTCCCAAGCGAGCAGCCATCCACCAAACTGTGGAATGCTGCGAACGCAGCCACATACACCTTAAGTGTAGCGGGGGAAGAGTCCAGCCGAAACCAGCTATGGAGGAACTCCAGCACTGAAGCCATCGGGCAGTGAACTGGGTCAAGATGGCGCTCCAGGCACCATGTAGTGAACATTTTTCCACTTGACCGCATACAGTTTCCTCGTGGCGGGGGCTCTAGAGTGTAAAATGGTCTCAACTACCTCGGTAGAGAGACCGGCAGCTTGGAGGTGGTCCCCCTCAGCGGCCAGACCCACAGCTTTAATTTCCCCGGCTGGGGATGGAATATTTCGCCTTGGCCCTGCAACAGCAGGTCCCTCCTGACGGGAATCTCCCACGGGGGGCCGTCCAGGAGGGTTACCAGGCCCGAGAACCAGATTCTGGCGGGCCAGAATGGGGCCACGAGCAGCAGCTGGGCCCCTGTTCGGCGAACTCTCTCTAGAACCCCCGTGAGCAGAACAATCGGGGGAAAAGCGTGCCATGGCATCCAGCCCCAGGGGCGCTGGATACACAAGGGAGAACCAGAGGGGGCAGTGAGCGTTGTCTGGGGACGTGAACAGGTCCACTTGTGCCCTGCCGTATCTCCTCTATATCATCTGCACCGTCTCGGGGTGCAGTCTCCATTCCCCGGGCCTCGGCCCCTGCCTCGACAGGATGTCTGCTCCCACATTGAGGTACCCAGGTATGAAAAGTGCTCTGAGAGAGAGCAACTTCCCCTGGGATCACAAAAAGGATCTGGCGCGCCAGTCTGCACAGAGGGCGCGACCTCAGACCACCTTGTTGATTTAAGTAGGACACCACCGCTGTGTTGTCGGCACTCAGCGGACAAGCACGTGGTGGCCCCTGAGGTCTGGAAGAAAGTGCCGTAAGGCCAACAAGACCGCTCGCATCTCCAGGCAATTTATGTGCCATAGATGCGGGGTCAACCACAGACCTCGGGCTGTGCACCCCCTCCGGTGCTGGAGGGGGCCGTCGAAAGTGTGCAACGGTGAACACCATTCCCAGCACTGGGTCCTGGGTCAGGAACACCCTTTGTCTCCACCTGTCTAAGGCACGCATGCACCTGCATGTAACCTTGATCAGGCGAAAAGGATTGCGCCTCGGGGAGAATCCGGCGCCCCTGAGCCACCACTGCAGCTGCCTCATGTGCAGCAATCCAAGCGGAATCACGGTGGATGCTGCGGCCATGAGGCCTAACAGTCTCTCGAAACTGAAGTGCAGTTAGATGTCGGCCTAGCTGCACCCTGAGTACCATAGTCAGGATTGACTCGACGCGTGCGGGAGACACCCTAACCCCCCGATGGGGGGGGCACCCTCTGAGGCCCGACACTCGAGTCAGGGCCTCTTCTGTGAGGCCTGCTGGGCGAGAAGCACGGCCCTCAGGTCGGTCTTCTCCCTCTCAGGTCCTCTCCGAGCAGGCTGGAGCGAGCCCCTAGGCCGGTAGGGAGGGGCACGCTGGGCCACACTCGCTTTCTGAGCCATCATGTAAGAGCTGCGAGATTTTGAAGGCTGAGGTGGTCCACCCTCAGCTCAGGCCCGAGACCTCTGGTTAAACCGTCGTCGTAGCATGGTGGAGCTCCGTCCATCCTCGGAAGTGAGGGCTCCGCCAAAGTCGAGGTCCTAAGCAGGTCGGCTGGGCACACCCGCACACATGCCATGGTGTGCGGACATGCCCCGCCTGACCCGCTGCCCTGTATGCCTTGCCCACTAAAGTCAATGTAGTGTGACAAGGCCTACTAGGCAACGTCGGGGTCTTAAGGGAGGACGCAGCCTGGGCGATAAACGCCGCCAGCGTCTCCCCGCCCTAGCCGTTCTCCTTGCACCCACTGATCGAAGCAGACCGGAAAACCGTGCCAAATATGGCCTGGACCAGGATTTCGACACCTCGGTGTGGAGATCCAGAAGAACGGCAGGACCCGACGTGGGCATGGAGGTGTGGCTAGAAGGAAACACTCACCGAGCTACTCTGGCGATGAGTGTCCTGCCGCTCCGCTGGCCAGGCGATATTGAGCCTAACCACCATTTTCCTCTCTTGGGAAAATCACCTCCAGCAGCTCCTCATGCTGCAGTGACTGGGCTGACGAGCCACCCACATCACCACCTTCCACGCTCAGGACATCCAGGTCCTCGGAACTAGATCCTTTCTGCGCGGGCTCCACATCCAGGGCGGAAGACGCTGCAGGCTTAGCCTGGCTTCCGGATCCCGAATGCGGGTAGACTGTTTCAACAAACAACAAACAGTCTTATCTCTCCTCAGAGAGGGCACTTACCTTGCTTACAGTCACCCCTCAGGGCTGACAGAGCCTGCTCTCCATGCAGACACAAGTGTGTGGCCTCTGAACACGTCCCCCGTTCCGGTCGGAAGAAGCCGCGATGGGGGCTTCCGCTCTTGAAAACGGGTGGGATGAGCTCTCAACCCAAAACAGCAAACCAAAACACGTGAGTTGCCGGTGGGGATAATCTGCGGGCAGGGAGGAAGCACTGCAAAAACCACTTCACACTCGTCATTTCCACAGAGACCCAGCGCGCTTGCTGAAGATCAGAAGACTGACGACAACAGTGAAGCCGGCTCCCCTTATACTTCCGGTTCCGCTGGCGTACGTCACGTGTTGACGTTAAACCCAATCAAGATTGGTCTAAGTTGATACAGAGATTCAGAGGCAGTCACGCTGAAGGCGTTCCCCACAGCGTCAGCTGACGCAGCGTTAAAGTTCCCTTGAAAGGGAACTGAAGTTATTTTACTTGGCCCCAAACACCTTTGAGTCATTGCCCTGGCCTCCAGCACCACTGTAACGAACCTCAGAGTTATCTTTGATCAAGATTTATCCTTTAACTCCCACATGAAACAAACTTCAAGGACTCCCTTTTTTTCACCTATTTAATATTGCAAAAATCAGGCACAGCCTGTCTCAGAATGAAGGCTGGATTACTACAATTCCTTATTATCAGGCTGCCTGAAAAAGTTCCTTAAGATTCTCCAGTGGATCCAGAACGCTGCGGCACGTGTACTGACAAGAACTAGGAAAATAAATCATATTTCTCAAATATTAGCTTCTCTGCACTGGCTCCCTGTAAAATCCAGAAAATAATTTCGAAATCATCTTCTTTACCTAAAAAGCTCTTAATGGTCAGGTACCATCATATCTTAAAGAGATCATTATTACCCGACTAGGAACCACAAGTAACACCGCATTCTGAGAGTGCAGTGTTCTAGAGTCTCAAAAAGTAGAATGGAAGTCAGAGCGTCAGCTATCAAGCACCTCTCCACATTTAAGAGTAGGCTTAAAACTTTCTTCTTTGAAAATGCTGGCTCCGGTAAGTCCTGAACAAGCTATGCTGCTATGGGCCTAGACTGCTGGGAGACTTCCCATGATGCGCTTTTCTCCTCCTCTCCTTCTCCATCTGTATGCATTTTTATCCCATTAATGCATGTTACTAACTCGACATCTCTCTTTCTCTTTTCTCTTACTATCACTTTCAGAAGGTATTACTGCCTCCGGAGATGCATAGCCTGGCTCTGTGATTGAAGGCCACCTGCGAGAACAGTGCTGCTGTCTCTATGGTGGAGGGGTGGCTCAGAGTGGGCATCACCTGGAGCTGCGTCATTGTCCTTCCAGATCCATCACCTTCACATGTCCGTCTGGATCCATCCTCTGTACTTATGTTTTACAATCAACATTTTGTCATCATGATTGTAAATACTATGATCTTCTATTGTGAATCTATTGGGTACACATCTATTGCATGTCTGTCTGTCCTGGGAGAGGGATCCCTCCTCTGCTCTTCCTGAGGTTTCTTCCATTATTTTCCCATTTAAAGTTTTTTTTTTCGGGTAGTTTTTCCTTATTCAAATTGGGGGTCTTAGGACAGAGGGTGTCATGTGTTGTACAGACTGTAAAGCCCTTTGAGGGAAATTGTTATATGTGACATTAGGCTATATAAATAAAATTGAATTGAACTTTTTATGTATTCTATATGTTTTTACATATAGGCCAACACGTATGCCAATACCAATAACAATATCCCTTCTCTCGCTCTCTTAAGCCTTTCCTTTCTGTGCATTGCACTACAGTAAGCAGATTATCAAAATAAATAACTTTATCATTAGGTCTCTCAAATACAAATGCATAGCCTAGACTTGGATCAAAATACCAGCAATGAGATTATATTATCCATATCCATATGTGTATCTTTATACTGCACAAATATGTGCCCAGTTGGGTCAACATATTTTCCATGCATAATGATGCTGATATCATATTTTGGAGGATAATCATTCATACAAACAGCGAAGTTGCAACAAACTTTGTAGCATAATACACCTTGTTTCCATCGTTTTGTTGGTTGCCTACATTTATTTTCATTAAACAATTTTCATTATATTCAAAAAACAATTTAATTAATTAAATTCTTAAATAAATTGCATGTAGTTAGTCAAAACTACATTTAAATGCTTGCAATGAAGCAAAAATTAAAAAACAAAGCAAGTCTTTTAAGCTATTTACAGATGTCACTCCTTTCAACTGACATGATTATGACAGTAATGCCATGGCCGCAGTAAAGGGGGGTGAATTAAGTTATCCAGTAGTAACTGCAGTGCTCAACAACACCCACCAGGTGGCACATGGGAGCAGTCCAGATGCAGTCTCTCTACTGTAGGTAGTCATGGTAACCATGCTCGGTAAGCAGACAACAGGGGATTAGAGAGACAACATCAAACTCTTTGAGAATGAATGAATGAATCACATCAATGTTACATTTTCTTCTGGGCCTGTACAATATACTTATACTTTATTCACAATATTTATTTCATAATGGACATTTGATCAATTATAAAAATTATGTTGTAACCGCATTTTAGCAATTTGAAAAGAGGGCCAAAAGACATCTTAGATGTTCAGACTGAATATCCCACCCGTTCTCATTCCCAGGGCATCAAACACCGACGTTTTGTCACACCCCTTTGCATTGTATACAGACGCACGTTACCCTTTGGATTCTGTTGGACAAACCTTCAGAAACTACTTTAACATCTGTAGTAGAATTAACAAGTTCATTTTATTTAATTTCACAACAATAAAAAACACTGTGCATGTGTTAACTGTGGTGGCTGTGACAAGGGAAGTCAAAGAGGGAGGGGAAGGGGTTCTTCTTCTTTGCGGTGTTATGGCAGTTAACCACAAATGTAAAATTGTCCTAGGTTACGCATGTAACCATGGTTCCCTGAGAGGGGAACGAGACGCTGCATTGATAATGACACTATGGGGAAAGCTTCCAGCGTGACCATGTCTGAAGCACAATAACAACTTCGTCCAATCTTGATTGGTAAAAAATGTCAACGTGTGATGTACACCAACAGAAACGAAAGTTATAAAGGGAGCTGGTCTCATTGTTGTCATCAGGTTTCTGATCGAGCCTCTAAGGGCTCAAAGGGCGCCAAGGACAACCCTTCCAATACCACGGTTAGATCCCAAGCGGGTGTTCTAAACGGGAATGGAGGCCTCATCGTCAAGGTTCCATGGAGGAAACGGGTAATAAGGTATTGCCTTCCCAGCGAGCCGCCATTACAGCAGTGCATGGAAGGCAGC
Source organism: Coreoperca whiteheadi (assembly GCA_011952105.1). NCBI lineage: Eukaryota > Metazoa > Chordata > Actinopteri > Centrarchiformes > Sinipercidae > Coreoperca > Coreoperca whiteheadi. Next base: position 3,672,130 of record CM022492.1, on the reverse strand, counting down.
CACTGCCACCACATACACTTTAAGTGTAGATGGGGAGAGCCTGGCCGAAAACCAGCCCTGAAGGAACTCCAATACTGAAGCTACCGAGCAGTTAACTGGGTCCAAGTGATGCCCTCTACACCATGAATTGAAAATTTCCACTTCAAAGTATACAGTTTCCTTGTGGAGGGAGCTCTAGAGGTCAGGATGTGTCATGGTTTTGTGTTAGCAGCAGGGGAAAAAGGACCCCAATGCAGGAAGCTCAGAGGATAATGAGTGGAGTATTTATTCTGTGATACCAGCAGGCATGCAGGTAAAAAGGCAGGCAGGCAGATAAACCAAAGTAGTCAGGCATAATCCAAAGAATGAGACAAGCGGACAAAACCAACACATCTACGACGATAATGATGATGAACTGACACAGAGACAGGTAAACAGGGGGAGCCAACGAGACACAGGTAACCTGAAAGACACAGGTGAAAACAATCAGGCAATCAGGAAGGCAAGCAAAACCACCAGACACATGAGGGAACAAATAACAAAATAAAAGAGGAACTGACAGAACCTAAACAGGAGCAAAGGGTGGTTGCGGCCTTGGAAGGCTTGAGGACAGGAACTGGTGGCAGTGGAAGTGGGGGGGTTGGCTGCAATTCAGGCTGACGGTTGGGGGTGTCGATGAAGTCCATAGCCCATCATGGTATTGAGTTCTTCAGCCAGGGCTTACCGGATACGGTATAGTGAGAACTAAACAAGGCTACCCTTTAGTATTGTTCTGTGCTAGCCATCCTCCAACATGTCCAGTAAAACTGGCAGACACAGGAGGGAACAGACATTTTAAGAAATAAAACAGGGAATAACTAACCTAAACCCAAAACCCAGACTGAACAGACTATTTCAAAATAAAAGAACTCTACCACAAAAACCCCAAGACCATAACAGATTTCAATGGTAATATTTGTAAGTAAAACCTACATAACAGCCTGATCATGTCTGGCATGTTTACACCGTCACCTTGATTCAAATTTCCCATACCTGTATTAGCCTAATTGAATAAGTTTAGAGAGGAAACATTTTGACTGAATTCCACCATAAATACCTCATCAATCAAATTCCATCATAATAAAGGCAAACAACAAAGAGTCAACTGATATCCACTTTAAAATCCACGAAGGTCAATATCAGCAAAGCGACTTATCAGTCTAAACCCTACACTTCAAACAAAGCAAACTATGGCCACAGTTACCTACACCCTGCTGCCCACTATCCCACAGGAGTATGTGGTGGGAAATGAAAAGAAGACAATAATGCTTTACATCTAACGGACGGCTGCATACACTGTGGCCCTAGCAGTATAATGGATTCAGGTCACTGACACTAAATGCTGTTATTGACACGAACCTGGGGGAATAGACAGACAGTGGAGAACAGATATTTATTGTTATCCAATGGTTATTTATTCTCGAACTTAAATCAGCAGAAAGAAAATACTTTCCTGTTTGATTTGCTGCTGCCACAACATCCAGGGAGTTCAGTGAGAAAGATTTGCTACTGTACATGTTCAATCATGGCTGACTCCTTACTCAGCTGTAACATCTGAATCTCACGCTCTGCTTCAACCCCAGTCTTTTTTTGTTTCCATTCTCTCCCATGTTCATCTTCTACCCCTCACTGCATTGTCAAGTCTTATCCTACAATTGAGATTTCACTCCTTAGTGTCACACTCCACAGTCCTAACACTGATTACAGCATCATGCAGGGCTGCATTAGCACTGCATGACCAGACGCCCTGGTGCGTGTGTATGTATGAGAGAAGTGCAAGGTGTGTTTGCATTGTAGCTGAAAAATCTGGCCAGATCTAAGCAATCTAAAATGGGTCTGGGGTGACCAATTCAGTTTAAAATCAGCCTTTATCCATACAGTGTCCAGCTTTACACTAATTTCCAAACACATAGTAATAAAAACACACTCATTCCCCTACAAACATACACACTTGAATATTCCGGGAAATACATGGAAAGCCTCAGTTTCTTTTCCACTCTGTTTAGAGTCCTCAAATGTCTCTGCCTCCCTCAGCACTTCTTGTTGTTTCCCCACCCCACACTATCACCACCCCCAGAGGTCCTGGGAACTCATTCTCTCTCCGAAGAGTTAACAACTCCCCTTGGGGGTTGTGATAATGCAGTCAAGCAAGGCAATATGTCTACAGCACAGAGAAAATACCAAAATAAAATCAAAGAGTGGCCACTGTCGATCTCAGCCCTCTTTATAGTTTAACTTTTAGAGCTTGCCGGTCTCTAACAGAGAAACAAACCAAGTGGAAAACAAAGAATTTAAGTTTGTATTTCCAGACAACAAGACACTACAAGATGCATTTTTGTCAAAAGGTTAATCAAGTAGTAAGAAGAAGTCTGAAACAAAAGTCCTCTTGCAGTCCACCTAGTCCATAATTATACATTTTCAAGTTGTAAAGATGTGTAGGGATGGGTCAGGACAAGAGTATAAGGGTGAAGTTTACAACATGGACCTATTCCATTGTAAGGAAGATGTCCTGAACATGCCGTGAATTTCACTTGAGGTACACCCTGCCAGTGAGCCTGCAGCCAAAAATCAGCCCAATCCGATCAGTTTTGCCAGAGTTACAGAAAAAAACTGTAACTCTGACTCTTGGTAGTACTTGGTAAGTAAAAAATACAAAACAGAAGTGTTTTCAAGTTAATATGTGACTGGTCACAGAAAGTAGGGTGGCATTTTGAGTTATTCACATATTCTGAAAGTGTAGTCTCCAAGCTTTCCAATGATGTGTAACACATGGAAATCTGATAATACTTGGAGAAGTTGTGGCCATTTGAAGGTAGGCACTCAAAAAAGCTCAAAAGGAAGAAAACGGCCTCTAAAGATTGTATAGTTCCCTTTCAAGGGAACTTCAATGCTGCGTCAGCTGACGCTATGGGGAACGCCTTCAGTGTGACTGCTTCTGAATCTCTGTATCAACTTAGAACAATCTTGATTGGGTTTAACGTCAACACGTGACGTACGCCGGCGGAACCGGAAGTATAAGGGGAGCCGGGTTCACTGTTGTCGTCAGTCTTCTGATCTTCAGCAAGCACGCTGGGTCTCTGTGGAAATGACGAGTGTGAAGCGGTTTTTGCAGTGCTTCCTCCCTGCTCCTGATTATTCCCACCGGCAACTCATGTGTTTTGGTTGGCTGTTTTGGGTTGAGAGCTCGCTCTGTCAGCCCTCGAGGTTGATTGCGAGCAGCGTGAGCGTCTACTCAGGAGCTCGCTCCACTTGGTGCGGGAGAGACACGGCTCATCCGCTAATTCCCACCCGTTTTCGGGACAGGAAGCCCGCATCGCGGCTCCTTCCGACCGGAACGGGGGACGTGTTCAGAGGCCACACACTTGTGCTGCCTGCACGGAGAGCACGCCATGGCATGCGTGCGGGTGTGCCCAGCCGACCTGCTTAGGACCTCGACTTTGACGGGGCCCTCACATCCAAGGATGGGAAGGAGCTCCACCATGCTACGACGATGGTTTAACCCCCGTCGCCAGAGGTCTCGGACCAGAGAGTCGGTGGTTTATGTCCCGTTTTAGATCTTCGTCACCTGAACCATTCTCTGAGGAGACTTAGGTTCCGGATGCTGACGATCCCTATGATTGTGAGTCTGATTCAGTCCGAGGACTGGTTGGTCACAATCGATCTAAAGGACGCGTACTTCCACGTCTCTATTATTCTGGGACACCGGAAGTTCCTACGGTTCGCTTTCGGGGGCAAAGCTTACCAATATCGGGTGCTTCCCTTCGGCCTAGCACTCTCCCCTTGCACTTTCACGGAGTGTATGGACTCTGCACTGGCTCTTCTCAGACTCCAGGAGATCCGCATCCTCAATTATTGGACGACTGGTTGATTTTATCCCAGTCTCGTCTCACGCGGTACAGCATCGAGATGTCGTACTTGCCCACTTGAGGTGCTTGAGGTTGAGGCTCAACACACGCTCACTCCATCACAAAGGATTAACGTTCCTAGGAGTAGTGTTGGACTCAGTCACGTTGCGGGCACAACTGTCTCCCGCACGCGTCGAGTCAATCCTGACTATGGTACTCAGGGTGCAGCTAGGCCGACATCTAACTGCACTTCAGTTTTGAGAGACTGTTAGCCCTCATGACCGCAGCATCCACCATGATTCCGCTTGGATTGCTGCACATGAGGCAGCTGCAGTGGTGGCTCAGGGACGCCGGATTTTCCCCGAGGGGCAATCCTTTTTGCCTGATCAAGGTTACACGCAGGTGCATGCGTGCCTTAGACAGGTGGAGACAACGGGTGTTCCTGACCCAGGGCCCAGTGCTGGGAATGGTGTATCACCGTCGCACACTTTCGACGGACGCCTCCAGCCTGGAGATGCGAGCGGTCTTGTTGGCCTTACGGCACTTTCTTCCAGACCTCTGGGGCCACCACGTGCTTGTCCACTGAGAGCCGACAACACAGCGGTGGTCTCCTACTTAAATCAACAAAGGGGTCAGAGGTCGTGCCCTCTGTGCAGAGTGGCGCGCCAGATCCTTTTTGTGGTCCCAGGGGAAGTTGCTCTCTCTCAGAGCACTTTTCATACCTGGGTACCTCAATGTGGGAGCAGACATCCTGTCGAGGCAGGGGCCAAGGCCCGGGGAATGGAGACTGCACCCCGAGACGGTGCAGATGATATAGAGGAGATACAGCAGTGGACCTGTTCACGTCCCCAGACAACGCTCACTGCCCCCTCTGGTTCTCCCTTGTGTATCCAGCGCCCCTGGGCTGGTTGCCATGGCACGCTTTTCCCCCGACTGCTCACGGGGGTTCTAGAGAGAGTTCGGCGAACAGGGGCCCAGCTGCTGCTCACATCCCAATCTTAAGACTAGATATTTCTACACTTTTGTGCTGAAACAGAAACCTGTCTCCGGAGATTAAAACCCTCTATTTTATTTTAGTGTTTTCGTCCTTGATGTGATTTCGTCCTCACTTCTGGCTGGGGATTGTGTTCGTCCAGCTCGTTCTTCTATGACCTGGATGGGAGGTTCTAGACCTTCACACTTTTGTAGCTAAAATTGTATTCTTGTCGCGCAGGTTTGGGTACAGGGATTGACTTCCCTGCCCCTTTTGTGATATTACCCTCCCCTAACAGGAAACCTGTGTTCTGATGGCCTGGAGTTTAGACCTACTAGCTTTTTAATCCCTTTTCTGCTGGCCTAAGCAAACTGTTCTTCGTGGCCTGCACACAAACCTGTGGGTTAGGGGTAGCAATTAACAAATCATCCACATACTGAATAGATGTACAACCTGGTGGTAATTCACAATCACTAAGGGCCTCTTTTAACACCTGATGAAATAAACCTGGAGAGAGAGCAAAACCCTTTGGAACCCTGGTATATTGCTGTTGCTGACCTTTGTAGGTACAGGAGAAAATCTCTCTACATTCTGGAGCTAAAGGTAAACAAAAGAACACATTAGCCAAGTCAATACATGTGAACTGTTTCTGGTCCGGTGGGAGGTTATTGAGTGTGGTGTAGGGATTAGGAACTGGAATGGTGGGTGTGGTTAGAAGATTGTTAATAGCCCTCAGGTCATGTGCCATGCGATATTTACCTGTCCCTTGTTTCTCCACAGGTAATATGGGAGTGTTCCAGGGTGAGCAGGAGGTTTCTAGAACACCTGATTTTAACAGTCAATCAATAGTCTCTGCAATTCCTTTTTCCTCCTCCCGTTTACGGGGGTACTGTTTCAACCAAATCAGCCATTGTGTGGAAATTTTAAAGGAGATTGGTTCACAGTTAGTCAACCCTACGTCTGTCGGTCTGGTGGACCAGAGTGAATTAGGTAAACTGTCGATTACACCCGCTGCCAGGGGGTGATCTTTTCCCGACCATGGTCTCTAGAGACAAGCTCATGCTGTAAGAGGGCAGTGTCTGTACAAGTCAGGTTAATACAATACATTTTAGTGCTGGCAGAAAAAGTCACCTGTGGAAGTTGGGTGGGGACCCAGTCAGTGGTCTCAACCGCTTTTTTAGTCTTTAGTCAAGTCTTTAGCCTGATGTTTAGGGTGTAATGCTAGTGAAACATGTGGGACCGACTCTTCTGCCATGCGATACCAATCAAGCTGCTCTGATGTCAGCTGCACAGCTGCTGCTACTCCCTCTGGACCGACATAAATGTTTTGTGTTTTAATGTTCCACTGTGAACCTTGTATTTGACTGAATGCTTCCTGATACCAATCGGTGTGTGCTTTATCATAGAAGAGTGTGACAGTAGCCCCAGAATCAACCAGAAACGCCAGTGTGTCATTCTTGAGAGTCATTTGGCCCCTCCCAATTGGACAAGTTGGGATATTGGCCTCTAGGGGGTGCCGCATGTGGATTAGGAGCCCATGCTCCTCTTCGGAGAGGGCCACCTGGCCCCCCCATGCCCCCTTCCGGTGCGTGCCTGCTGGTGCTGACAATCTCTAGCCCAATGTCCCTCCTGTCCACAGAGGACACACCCACTGTCTCTGTGTGCTGATGAACCGCCTCTTCCTCTGCCTCTAGACCAACCTCTAGACCCATTAGATCCTCCACTGTATCCTCCCCTATAGAGCATGTGGGTTGGAACACAACTGTACACTGGTTGGCCATCTAGGTCATACCTTTGGTCCTCCCAAGCTGGGATCTGGTCTACATCGGGGGTGTGGCCCAGGGGGTGCAGCAGCAACCATGTGTTTTCTACTTTTGCCGTTTACTGCAAGGTCTGTCTTAGCATTAGCTATTTCCGGTCTGTCAGGAAGTTTGCGATCCACTGACAGGTGTGGGATGGGACAGTGAGCTGGGTCAGTTTAGTGTGTAGGATATCAATCTACCTCATGTACATAAAGCTACCTGTTACATTAATCATATTTATCTCAGCATCATTTGCACTCTACACCATTGCACTAACTGTCGTACTGCTGTGTATGTACATAGAGCACATGGAAAACCGGAGACAAATTTCTTGTATGTGTACACATACCTGGCCAATAAAGCGGATTCTGATTCTAGGGTATATATATGTGTGTGTGTGTGTGTGTGTGTGTGTATACACGTATGTACACGTATTTATATATGTGTGTATGTACACATATGAATGTATGTATATATATCTATGTATATAATAAAATGGTCAGGGCCTCACGAGAGAACCCTTCTATAAAGTTGAGACACTTCCTAGTAAATCAGAGAAATGTAAAGACTGAGAAACACTGAGTACTTTGTTTAGGGTGCTTTCACTGCTGCCTCATTTAGTTGAGTTGAATTGTACTAGAGTTTGTTTTCCCCTTTGGTGCAGTTCGTTTGGTCAGGTGTGAAAGCAGCAATCGCACTTGGGTGCACACCAAAAGTGGACCAAACAAACCTACCGAGACCTCCTTGAAGAGGTGGTCTTGGTACGCTTTCAAACTAACTCTGGAGCGGTTCATTTGTGGTGAGAACGTGATCCGACCTCAAACAGACCCAACTGCAAAAAGTACTGATCATTTTTGTACTAAACCAGCTGCCGTAGTCAGCTGGGCTGTGCATCATATCATTTCATTATAGAAATGTATTGCTTGCATATTGTGGTGTAAGCAAACAATGTAATAGATTATGGCCAGGGACAAAACCAGCCCATGTAGTCGTCTCTCCATAGTTGTGTTGTTTGCTGGCTTTTCCTCTTCTGTTGGAATTTTCCTGCACGTAAATTCTGACCAATTGAAAAGCAGTTTAGGAAATACACCATAGCCAATGAGTGATGTGGATGTTGTCATGTGACTGCATTTTGGTTCGTTTCAACTGGTTCAGACCTTAGCAATCAGTGTGGTGTGAAAAGGAACCAAAAAAGCGGAAAATACAGTGTATAATTGTTTGCACTTGATTTGGACCAAATGAACCGAACTAGAGATGTGAAAGCATCCTTAGTTACTATTTTGGTCTTACCTCAGCCTTACAATGCCATGTTGTGGCGGAGCTGTTACGTTCTCCTGGGGGCACGGATGCCACTTGCCTTGTTAAAATTAAAATGCTAACATTTGTACAGTTTACTGGCACAGATTACCCTGAAGGTCAATTGGGAGGCGTTGTTTGCTACTGATTCAGGCCATATCCACCCACACACATGGCACTCCAATTACAACACCATGTAACTTTCACACTCAGCCAAATTTTGGCCATCAGCCTTTTTGGCACACTGGTAATTAAATTAAGTTATTTGTGAGGTTGTTGCTTTCATTTGAACTTTTATTCATATTCAAAAATCAGCCAAAATGAGACCACCTCTGGTGCTGCAAATGGCTGATGTCAAAGCCTGCACTGACAAACAGAAATGCCTCTCTGTGAAAAGATGCTCCGGCATCAACAGCCACTGTCAACAATGCTCCAAATTGATGTCAAAGTCTATTCTGATGCCCTTCTGATGCTCCCCTTTGATTCATAGATGCTGAAGGGGAAGAGTGGCCAATACAAGGAGGAGAACTGACACGGGAACAGGCAGAGATGCTGACACAAATGTATGCAAGGCAACTGTAAGAACAATGTAGAGAAGTCTACCTGTCTGCCCAATTGTTGAGCTGTACCCTGTGCATTTGTGTTTACATGCATGTTTGCATGCTCATAAAATCACAGTGAAGCCACAGAATTCACTCATGTTCTGTTACAGCAATCTGTGTTCAGATAATGTACACGCACACACACAAAATGACTGTACACAAATGTCACCTGAGCCAAATTATTGTTCTGTTACACAATGTTGTATCAAGATGGTGTTTAAGCTCAGCTGAAAACAAGATTGACAGTGGATGCAATGCACACAAACCCCACATACGCTATATACACAGAAACAAGGCCGCTGAACCAAAATAGCTCCCAGCAGTCCAGCTTGGCAGTCCTGCAGGTGTGCCCAATCAGGCATCCAACAAAATAAAGAGTGAAAAGGTAGAAGCACGATCAGGCCACAGATGCCATCCTGTGTAGCCAAACAAAAACAAACCCTGGCTGCTTTCTACACAAACTGTTTGTCAGAGCTGTATTAGCTCTAAGTAACACACACCTGGGGTGTATTCCAGAAAGCAGGTTATTTGACAAACCCGGGTAAGTTTAAAGGTAAGTTAGCTGATAACCACAAATTTTGCTTCCAAAAACTGAAGTAACTTTCAGGGTATGTAAGTAACCATAGCAACTTGCTCTCTGAACATAACCTGCTCCGGAGCAAGTTAGTTTGTTTCAGAGAGGTTACTGAGCATGGCGTGTCCGTTTGATGAGGATCCTGTGGATGTAGAAGCACGGATTATACGAGCCTTTTTTCACCGTGAGAGGGTGATAAGGCCACGTATCAATGTGTTTTCATAGCCAAACGAATTCCCAAAGAGCATTACTTTTTTTCAAAAGAATCTTTACTTTATGTAGCAAACCTTTTGAAATCTCACATATCAAATGTGACAGAGGGTGAGCTCTTACCACAGAACAGATTCTGTGCATTGTTCTTTGTTTTTTTGTGTTCTTCATTAGTAGATAAAGTTATAAATAAAGATCTAAAGATTTATAAAGGTAAAGTTCTCAGAAATACTGGAAATTTGAACATATATAATTCACAGTTGACTACTGGACAAACTCCATCTCCTGAGGAATAATAAGATGTACTTTTAATTGAATTTATGACGTATCTGCACAGAAAGTGTAGCCATGTTTCTTCAAGTCTATTTTCTTCTGTTTTACATGCATAACTACAGTGATTGTGTGTTGTGGTCTAAGTGCTGCCGAAACGAAAAAAATGGGGGTAGACTGTGATGAAGTGCCCCCAGGAATGCCATCGACCAATGGTCGCCCTTTATTAAGGGACAGAGCTAGCTCGTCAGCTGGGGTAAGAGGAGGAGGTGGTGGCCCCCCACCAGTTAGACGGGCCTCAGCCTTCTTTCTATTAGCTACATGACAGAAGAAAATTGCTAAAAATAACTTAATATGCCTACATAGCTCCAGTAATTTTATTTGTATTACCTTTTTGGAGAATGTTTTTGTGTTTCATTTTGACTTGGGACAGAGTTCTTCTGGCTCCAGAAGGATTACATCTTATTAAATGTGGCACTGTGTTGATTTTTGTGCATATATATGTAGTTGCCCCCCATTTAATTTTGAACTGTGGTAACAAAAAGGTTGAAAACTGTTGAAGAATCTACTGTCATTCTAGAGAATGCTAAGTCTAATGTGTGTTACAAGAAGGAATATTTACACCTGTATATTCAGCCTCGCCAGCAGGGAGCACTCGATGTGTTACGCATCAGTAGCTGACGCCAGTCAAAAAAGTGTAGCCAGTATGGGATGAACGAGTTTACAGAGGACATGAAAGAGTTCGCTCCTGATAATGACTGTATTCTTTTGCAGGTAAGCAGGTTGTAAATAACACACTAATGATAGACAACAGTAGTAATGGTTTTTCAGTGCCTTAGAGTGTTACATATTAGACCGAGAAGAGTAAATTGCTGACTGTATGATTTTGTGAGTATGAGTTGTTATGTTGCGGTATTAAAATGGTGGGCGTAAGTCCGTGGCGACCGCAGGGAAATGTTAAAGAACTCCATAATGTGTTACCTAAACTGAGAAATATAAGTGCTCGGAAAATACACATGGTTATAGGATAAGCACGAGTTGACTGAAAAGACATGTTGCATACGTAACCTGGTACATTATCTTACTATATGTATGTAACTAATTTATCTATTAATTTCTAGCTATAACTTACTATCTTTATAATGATCTTTATATCTACAGTGATTCTCTACAAAAAACGCAATCTAAAACACTATTAACTCTCAAGTAACTAACAGCAACAAACCAACCTACTCTGCAAAGAAAAATTTAAAATGAACGCCACTAAATATCCCTGAACACATGCCGCCAAGTGATTCACATGACAAATCAAACCATTCAGGTGTTTCGAAGCACTCAACTGCTTCGAACGTCTCTCAACTGCTTCAAATCTCACTAGTCACATGACCAAACCACGCTTTGGCACAGTGGTTGGATACAATTGGTTCATGAGCCTTGGGTGTCAGAGACCCATCACTACACCAACCTTCAAAAAAATATTCCATTCATCATCAGAGCTGTCTGTGTTTGGGTCCTTTTTCACTGTTGCCAACACGAAAACTGACAGTATGACTTCCGTGTCCTGCTTCATTTAACACAGCTTTTTCAAGAGAGGTATGAGGATAAGTTTTATACCAAATGCTTTAGTTTGATTTTATCTTATATCGTATTTTTGTGTTATACTATTTATTTTTGTTGCATGCTGCATACTGAAAATGCTGTTTAACTTATTACTCGCTTTTAAACTATTCGGGACAGAATATTTAATTTAGTTTACTTTGTTATACCTTTCGTTACGTGCTCTGGGATGCGGGGTGTTATATTCATGTTGTTATGTTTTACTGTGGTGCAGTATGTCTGTAGTTTAGTGTATTTAGTTAGTCCTCACAGTGTGTTTTTACCTTGTTTACCTTTGTAAATAAATGATTGTGTTTAATTATGCTGGTCTCTTTAATGTCTCACAAGAGTGAATAATTAGCCAACTTCTTCTATGTTCGAATTCCGAATCCTTCATCTACTAGCTATTAATGGTAATTTAGGTTATAGTTATTGATTTAATTATTAATCCAGTTCCAAACTGATAGTTTAGTGTATTTTATGAGACTGAATCAATTAATTGGTTATCATTTCCCTTATTTAAGGGTGGTGCCCTGAGGTCTTTATTAATTTAAAGAATTATTTATGATTATCTTTGATAATCCTGATAACCAAAGACTTAAACTACTTCAGTCTGTGTGCATTGAATCTATTTAATACACAAGTTTCACAATTTGAGTTGAATTACTGAAATAAATGAACTTTTCCATGACATTCTAATTTGAGATGCACCTGTACTATACCTATACATATATACTGTGCATATACACTTTTCTGTTTTTGGTTATTTTTCTTCTTTTTCTTTAGAAGTCCATTTTTAAAGTTCTCCATTAGGAGAGACAGGCAAAACAGCAGTATTATCAGTGTTTGCTACTTGTTATAATCTTGCAGGTGTCTCAGCCAAGTCGGGTGGTAATGAATTATTTTCCAGCAGCGCTCGATGTACACCATTACTCTTCTACCCTAGACCATGGCATGCTAATTAACATTTCTAAAACAAAATTTGTTTTCAGAGAGTGTGAGAGAAGAGAGAGTTAGAAGAAGGGCAGGAGGAATGCTTTTTGATTTAATGGAACAAGTTGACAGGAACTAAGAAGGAGGAATTGCAAAGGAGTGCGGTCCGAGTTAAAAAAGGCAATGCATTTCAGAATATAAACAGAGACAATTAATCAGAACACACAAATAAGATGAAGGGAGAGGCAAATGTTGCCAGCAACTATGAAAACAAGTCACTTCACAGAGGGGAGGGGCTGGAGTCAGGACCCTGAATAGACACTTTTCAACAACATACTTAAATGATATATTATTAGTATGTAATGTCCGTTTGAAAGGAGCTTTTTAGCTTTGTTTCCAGTCATTGTCAGCTGCTTCGAAGCTGAAGGATATGATGCAGTTTAATTAATTACATATTCATTAATTTTATTGTTATTGTTATGTGTTTTAATGTTCACTGATTGTCTAAAATTATTTTCACGAGGATTTTACAGGATTTTCTACTCTAGAATCTGTAGTGAACAACAAATATTCGTTAATATTAAATTAAATGGGACATTATAGGTCACAAATTAATGTGGTAAATTGTCACAAAATGCTCCAGTCCAAAAATATTCGTGTTTCATTAGACAACAAACTTCATTGGTTATCCACTGATATTTAGAACATAATAAGAATAGAGTTACTCCAAACAATGCTTTAATACATTGCACTTAAAATTCTAGTTCAACTGACACAATTGCTTATTATAACAACTAGTGCAATGATTGTTCGGGCATGGCCATTTGGAACGGGCCGATTGGTTGGGCCCTGTAAGTGCTGCTTGCAATATTGTCGAGACCTTCGGAACGGCTACTTTCAGTATTCTCGAGGAACCGCTCATCCAATTGACTTCACACTCAGCACTGCACTCCCTCAGCAATACACCCACCAAGTGTGAATTGCAGTTCTTGAGCTAGGCGAAGGACAGTCATATATACATACAGACAGACAGACAGGTTCCTTCCTTTATAGTTAGATGCTGCTGCTAAAGCGCCACCTATTGGCCAAATGGCACCAAATTTGTCATCGTATCATGGCAATGACTGCACATGTGGATGCGGCCCCAAGTAGCTCCTTCAAACTTTGCTACATTTATGTTTCAATTAGTTATTTTCTCACCATCATTACTGAAGGACATATTACTTATGACAGTAATACACTCATCAACATTGGAAAAGAAGTTCAGGGAGTGGATTAAGTGCAGTTGACTTTGAGAGGATCACTGCTCATGACATCAACCGGACTGACATCCAGACCAGCGGAGGCCAAATGTCACTAGAAGCAGTGTGACAGAAACAGGAAGAGAGGAAAGAGAGATGTCATAAGAGCTAAGCTAACCCAGCAAGACTCAGCAACGGGAAATCAGAGACAGCTATGCCGTCATCTTTACTGACGCCTGGCTGCCTCACAGCATCCCAGATGAAGCTATCACATAGGCGGAGCTTGAATGAAGGTATTATTGGAGCAAAACAACTGAGCACCTGTGACAGTGGAATCTGTAGTTGTAGAAAATAGTCAGATATCAGTAAATTTGAAGTCACAGAGAAAAATGCTTTAGAATTTGTAAACTTGCAGAAATGTTTTTCTCCCCCACAAATACAACACAACAGTTACACCTACTCAAATTCTTCATTGCAGGTGCACAAATCCTATGCTACGAATAACAAATGAGTGCTGCAATGAATATGGTGCAAAACACATTCACACACCCATCAAAAATGTGAAGTCATGGACAAAATTTGCACATCTGCAAATCAGTATGTGAATTTATGCAATGACATTTTCTCAAATATATATATTTTTTTCTTTGGTATTTTTCTAGCACAAACACAATTCAATTACTTCAACTGCTTTAATCTGCTGCTACGAGTCTCAAATGCTGTTTTTTCACTCACTCACAAAAGAGAAGTTTTGGGCGCTCTCACTTTTGCACCACATACAATATCTCAGTGAAATGTGGAGCAAAACTGACTTGCGTACCTGTCCTGCTCCTCACCTATACAAAGCTCTTAATAGCCTGGCACCATTGTATCTTAAAGAGCTCATAGTACCTCATTAGCCCACTAGAACAATGCGCTCTGGAATGCAGGGTTCCCCTTCAAGGGAACTCGCACTGCGTCATCGAGATGACAGTTTGGGGAACGCCCCCAGCGTAGCGTGTCTGAGCTTGAATGGAAAAAGTCCAATCCTAATTGGTGTTGCTCATGACGTAGTATGTGACATATGCTATGTGGAACATAGCATAGTTTGCTTTTATGCGATGAAGCGAGCGCTCTGTAGCGATGGGTGTGGCGACGAGATGCAGTGTTTCGTTCCCTCTCAGGGAATAAGGGTTATAGTCATAACCCGAGACGTTCTCTTTCAAGGGAACTCGCACTGTGTCATCAAGATGACAGTTTGGGGAATGAATACCCACTGTGACAAACCAATCGCCACCACCTAGTGCGAAGTTGGAACCCAGGCACACTTAGGAGGCAAGCACTCTAGCTCCTGGCGTTGCAGGGAGGTGCAGACTGTAGCATCGGATGAAGGTGTGCAGGGTGGCCCACCCGGCCGCCTCGCAGATCTCCTGCCCTTGCGCAGGATGGCCTTAACTCCGCCTGGGGCAAACTCCAAGCAAGTTGGCGTAATAGCCAAGGCCTGGAGGTCCCCCACTCTCCTCAGAGAAGTGATGGCAAGAAGAAAAGCCAATACTTGAGTGTCAGGTTCTTGGCCTTGGCTGACTCCAGCGGCTCGAAGGGGGCCTCGGCCAACCCCTCGAGCACCACTACCAGGTCCCAGTTTGGAACCCTGGACCGAGCCGCAGGCCTCAATCTACAAGCCCCACGGAGGAACTGTACAACAAGCGGGTGCCTCCCCAGGATCCACCCCTATAGGTGAGTGAAAAGCCCCAATAGCAGCCACGTACACCTTAAGTGTGAACAGGGTAAGCCCGGCGGAGCAGGGCTGGATGCCGGAGGGGAACCACAGTGGACAGTGGGACATCTCTCGAGACGCGCAGAGATCCACTTCCACATGCCCTCCACCACCTCTGGATGGAGTCGCCACTCCCCAGGCCTCAAACCCTGCCTCGACAGGATGTCCACTCCCTGACTTTTGGCCCCGGGAATGTACATCGTCCTGAGGGATGACAGTTCCCCCCTGGTGAACCTGATGATTCAGATTCGATACCACGGCCATGTCGTTGGATTGTATCAGGACATGGTGGCCCTGGAGGTCCGGGAAAAAGCTCCTCAGGGCTTTGTAGACTGCCAGCAGTTCCAGGCAGTTGATGTGCCAGGAAGAATGCCGGATCCCCCACGGACCTCTCGCAAAACGGCCGTCCATGACCGCGCCCCGGCCATTGAGGGAGGCATCTCGGCCCTCAGCCCTCGGGCCAGGAACCAAGGTGCCTTCCATCTGACAAGGGAATGATACATCTGTGCGTTGTCATTCGGAAGGGATTTCCCCTTGGGGAAAACTCCTTGGTCTTCGGCCACCAGGTGTAGGGGTCTCATGTGGAGCAAGCCGAACAGGATCACGTTGGACGCAGCTGCCATGAGACCCAGCAGTCTCTGGAACTGCTTGACAGCGAGGCTGCGGCAGTCTAGCTGCACCCTGGAGACCGCCACCCGTATGGACTCGATCCATGCGGGGGACAGTTGTGCCCGCATTAATGTCGAGTCCCATACGATCCCCAGGAACGTTGTCTGCTGGGAGGGCGTCACAATACGCTCTTCTCCGTGTTGAGTCTCTGCCCCAAGCACCATATATGGGCTATACGTACCGCCAATTCGGACGACCTGGCCAGGATAAGCCAGTCGTCGATATAAGTGAGTACACGAACGCCCTGGAGTCTAAGTGGTGCCAGTGCTGCATCCATGCACTTTGTGAAGTTGCGAGGGGAAAGAGCTAGGCCGAAGGGAAGAACCCGAGACTGGTACGCTTCGCCCCCAAAAGCGAAACTCAGGAACTTCCTGTGACATGGAAGGATGGAGATGTGGAAGGAGGTGTCCTTCAGATCTATCCAGAACCAGTCCTTGAACTGGATCTGCCTCACTATGGCGCTCCCTTTCTTTGTGGAAAGGTGAGCATTCTGAACCTGTATCTCCTCAGAGACCGGTTTCAGGTGCCTGAGATCTAATATAGGACGCAACCCCCCATCCTTCTTTGGAACTATGAAGTACCAGCTCTAGAACCCGGACTCCCTGTCTGTTAATGAAAATGTTCTACAGGTATGCAAGTTTGGAGTAAGTTTGCGGTAAACTAAAGAAATATAGTTTAAACTAAAATTATGGTGCCCTGCGACAAGTTGGCCACTGTCCAGGGTGTACCCCGCCTAAGGCCCAAAGTCACAGGGATAGCCTCCAGTCACCCCTAACGAGAACAAGCAGAAGAAAATGACTGAAGTTATGGTATAGTAAAAAGTGGATTTTTCCAGCAATTTAAGTTGTAAAGACAGTCCTGGCTGTTTGTGCACTATGCACTGAAGAGAACAGCATGAGGGGGAGGGGCTGGGAGCACACACACGCACACATCACAGCTGAGAGACAGATGGGAGAGAGAGAGAGAGAGAGAGAGAGAGAGAGAAGTCCAGACATACTTTAAAGTTTAATTTCATCTAGTTTAATTTCATCTATTTATTTATTGTTTGGGAATCAACCTTTTCACTCGTTTAATACATTCCATCAATCCACAAAAGTTTTATAAATGTGAATAAAAGGGGCAGGATGATAAAAGTCTGATAACAATCTAATCCAACAAACTTGGATTAAAAAGAGACAGGTGGGGTTTTATCTTACTCTCTGGTGTGGTTAAAACAGTGAGTTATATACACTCTGACAGAAGCCAATCAAATCTAATAATGAGATAAACGCAGTAATAAGGCTATCATTTTCAACGTTCACATGAATATTAAAATCACCTACAATAATTACTTTATTTGATACAAATTCTGAGAATTCTGCTAAAAACTCAGAATAAGGACCAGGAGCAGGTACACTATAAAAAATAGAATTTGCTGTAAAAGTCTAGTCTAAATGACTACTGCCCTGTGGCTCTCTCCCCCATTCTTATTCTAAGTGCTTTGAGAAACTGGTTCTCCAGCACATAAAGAATGAGGTCCCAGTGTTGGGACTCAGCATCTGAGTTCATTCATGTGGGTAATTTTAACTGAATTTTTTTAAAAGGACTCCATTCCCTTTTCTCCCACAATCCCTGAGATAGTGAATACACCATTGACATCCGCTGGACATGTGATCCCGGAAGTCACCAAGTCAATATAGCAGGGTGACGAACCCTACCCCATCTCGCTCTCTCTTTCAGCACTCATCTAGAGTGGACGCATCTCTCTTCCTCTCTGCCCACGCGGCTCACGGTCAGCTTCTCAGCAACCAGCTAGAGCGGACACGCCGTTTCTCCTGCTAGCCTCGAGCCAGCTAGCAGAAGGCCGCAATAAAGAAGACTGCCTGCCTCCCTGCAGAACTAAACTCTCTGATCCCTTACAGTGTAACAGCCGCATACCCCGCTCCCTCGAGAGCGGCCCGGGCGTACTGTACCCCGAGACACTGAACACAGAGCTGATGCGTGTCCCTGCCCATGATAAAACGTGGGCAAGGGTGCACACACCGCCGGAACTGCTCGCTGGCCATAATCACTTCTCAACTACACACAGAGCGCTAGCTGAAGAGCAAAAAGCTAACGGTGCTATGTTCCGGCGTCCCTTTATGCCTTCCGGGTACACCGTCACAAAAGACGTCAGTACGTATCTCCAATCAAGATTGGCCTGTTTTCATTCTCACTTCAGACACGCTACGCTGAGGCCGTTCCCCAAAGTGTCATCTCAATGACGCAGTGCGAGTTCCCTTGAAAGGGAACACTTTGTGCTAAAGGTTGAAAAGTGCTATATAATTACTATTATTATTATTATTTAACATTTAACATCATGTAATGAATAGAAACATCTGACTGATATTATGAAACGTACCAGGTTATGTATGTAACCATGGTTCCCTGATATGGAACGAGATGCTGTGTCAGCTGACGCTATGGGGAACGCCTTCAGCGTGACTGCCTCTGTATCAATGTAGACCAATCTTCATTGGGTTTAACGTCAACACGTGACGTACGCCGGCGAAACCAGAAGTATAAGGAGAGCCGGCTTCACTGTTGTCGTCAGCCTTCTGATCGACTGAAGCAAGCCGCTTACAGGCATGCCGGAAGTATGGCAGCGAGACACAGCGTCTTTTTCCCTATCAGGAAACCATGGTTACATACACCTTAAGTGTAGTGGGGAAAGAGTCCAGCCGAAAACCGGCTATGGAGGAACTCCAGCACTGAAGCCATCGGGCAGTGAAGATGGTGCTCCAGGCACCATGTAGTGAAAATTTTTCACTTGTCCGCATGCAGTTTCCTCATGGCGGGGACTCTAGAGTGTAAGATGGTCTCAACTACCTCGGTAGAGAGACCGGCAGCTCGGAGGTGGTCCCCCTCAGCGGCCAGACCCACAGCTTCAATTTTCCCGGCTGGGGATGGAATATTTAGCCTAGGCCCTGCGACAGCAGGTCCCTGCTGATGGGAATCTCCCACGGGGGGCCGTCCAGGAGGGCATACCAGGCCCGAGAACCAGATTCTGGAGGGCCAGAATGGGGCCACGAGCAGCAGCTGGGCCCCTGTTCGGCAAACTTTCTCTAGAACCCCCGGGGCAGAGCAACCGTAGCCTCGGCCACGGCTGTGCCATGGCATCCAGCCCCAGGGGCGCTGGATACACAAGGGAGAACCAGAGGGGGCAGTGAGCGTTGTCTGAGGACGCGAAGAGGTCCACTTGTGCCCTGCTGAATCTCCTTTATCATCTGCACCGGTGCAGTCTCCATTCCCCGGGCATCGGCCCCTGCCTCGACAGGATGTCTGCTCCCACATTGAGGTACCCAAGTATGAAATGTGCTCTGAGAGAGAGCAACTTCCCCTGGGACCACAAAAAGGATCTGGCGCGCCAGTCTGCACAGAGGGCACGACCTCAGACCGCCCTTGTTGATTTAAGTAGGAGACCACCGCTGTGTTGTCGGCTCTCAGCAGACAAGCACGTGGTGGCCGCTGAGGTCTGGAAGAAAGTGCCGTAAGGCCAACAAGACCGCTCGCATCTCCAGGCAATTTATGTGCCATAGATGCGGGGTCAACCACAGACCTCGGGCTGTGCACCCCCTCCGGTGCTGGAGGGGGCCGTCGAAAGTGTGCAACGGTGAACACCATTCCCAGCACTGGGTCCTGGGTCAGGAACACCCGTTGTCTCCACCTGTCTAAGGCACGCATGCACCTGCGTGTAACCTTGATCAGGCGAAAAGGATTGCCCCTCGGGGAAAATCCGGCGTCCCTGAGTCACCACTGCAGCTGCCTCATGTGCAGCAATCCAAGCGGAATTACGGTGGACGCTGCAGCCATGAGGCCTAACAGTCTCTGAAACTGAAGTGCAGTTAGATGTCGGCCTAGCTGCACCCTGAGTACCATAGTCAGGACTGACTCGACGCGTGCGGGAGATAGTTGTGCCCGCAACGTGACTGAGTCCCACACTACTCCTAGGAACGTTAATCCTTTGTGTTGGAGTGAGCGTGCTCTTGCTCGTGGTGAGTCTCAACCTCAAGAACCTCAAGTGCGCAAGTACGACATCTTGATGCCATACCGCGTGAGACGAGACTGGGATGAAATCAACCAGTCGTCCAAAAAAATTGAGGATGCGGATCCCCTGGAGTCTGAGAAGAGCCAGGGCAGAGTCCATACACTCCGTGAAGGTGCGAGGGGAGAGTGCTAGGCCGAAGGGAAGCACCCGATATTGGTAAGCTTTGCTCCCAAAAGCGAACCGCAGGAACTTCCGGTGTCCCGGAATGATAGAGACGTGGAAGTACGCGTCCTTTAGATCGATTGTGACCAACCAGTCCTCGGACTGAATCAGACCTACAATCATAGGGATCGTCAGCATCCGGAACCTAAGTCTCCTCAGAGAATGGTTCAGGTGACAAAGATCTAAAAAGGGACACAAACCATCGTCTCTCTCGGGACTATGAAGTACCTGCTGTAGAACCCGGTATGCATCTCTGAGGTGGGGATTTGTTTTATGGCCCCATTGTACAAGAGATAATGTATTTCTCGCTCCATCACCTATGCTTGTATTTGGTCGACCCCTATTTCCAAGATTCCTCGGAATCATGGGGGTGTGGACCGGAACCGAAGCTTGTAACCTTGTCGGACAGTGCGCAAACTCAGTGCGACACGCCGGGTCAAGCTTCTCAAGCAGGCAGAAGAGTCCCTCAGGTGAACCAACCACTCGAGGCTGGTGCCTGGGGGACCTGGAGTGGCGGCCTCGGTTACCCGAAGCGCTGCAGCGGCGGGAAATCCCCGAGGATCGGCATGTACATGGCTGTCCGTCCCTTGAACCTGCAATGTCAGAGCTGCGGTACCCCAAAGCGATGGAACGGCAGGATTTAACCAGAAAGGAACGTCTACAGGCCTCAGTAGAGGACGCAACTCTGGCATGACTGCTGCACAGCCGTGCAGGTCTAAAGGCAGCGGTTGCATGGAACTCGCCATGCCCCGAAGCGCCACCTTTGGCAGGGTTAAGAGGCTGAGCTCCCGAAGGCACAATGGGGGAGCAGCCATGTGCTCAGCCCCGATGGGGTGGGCACCCTCTGAGGCCCGACGCTCGAGTCAGGGGCTCTTCTGTGAGGCCTGCTGGGCGAGAAGCATGGCCCTCAGGTTCGTCTTCTCCCTCTCAGGTCCTCTCCAAGCAGGCTGGAGCGAGCCCCTAGGCCGCTAGGGAGGGGCACGCTGGGCCACACTCGCTTTCTGAGGCAGCATGTAAGAGCTGCGAGATTTTGAAGGCTAAGGTGGTCAACCCTCAGCTCAGGCCTGAGACCTCTGGCGACGGGGGTTAAACCGTCGTGGTAGCATGGTGGAGCACCATCCATCCTCGGATGTGAGGGCTCCGCCAAAGTCGAGGTCCTAAGCAGGTCAGCTGGGCACACCCACGGAAAACCGTGCCAAATACGGCCTGGACCAGGATTTCAACACCTTGGTGTGGAGATCAAGAAGAATGGCAGGTGCCGACGTGGGCGTGAAGGTGTGGCTAGAAGGAAATACTAACCGAGCTACTCCGGCGATGAGTGTCCTGCTGCTCCGCTGGCCAGGCGATATTGAGCCTAACCACCATTTTCCTCTCTTGGGAAAATCACCTCCAGCAGCTCCTCATGCTGCAGTGACTGGGCTGACGAGCCACCCATATCACCACCTTCCACGCTCAGGACATCCAGGTCCAGGAAGACGCTGAAGGCTCAGCCTGGCTTCCGGATCCCAAATGCGGGTAGACTGTTCCAACAAATAATAAACAATCAGTCGAGAGCAGAGCATCTTATCTCTCCTCAGAGAGGGCACTTACCTTGCTCACAGTCACCCCTCAGGGCTGACAGAGCCTGCTCTCCGTGCAGACAGCAGACACAAGTGTGTGGCCTCTGAACACGTCCCCCGTTCCGGTCGGAAGAAGCCGCGATGCGGGCTTCCGGTCCCAAAAACGGGTGGGAATTAGCGGATGAGCCGTGTCTCTCCCGTTTCTCACTGCGGGCTGCCGCAGCAGCCGCGGGCCCCACACCAAGAGGAGCGAGCTCCCGAGGAGATGTTCACGCTGCTCGCGATCAACCTCGAGGGCTGACAGAGCGAGCTATCAACCCAAAACAGCCAACCAAAACACGTGAGTTGCCGGTGGGGATAAGCCGCGGGCAGGGAGGAAGCACTGCAAAAACCGCTTCACACTCGTCATTTCCACAGAGACCCAGAAGACTGACGACAACAGTGAAGCCGGCTCCCCTTATACTTCCGGTTCCGCCAGCGTACGTCACGTGTTGATGTTAAACCCAATCAAGATTGGTCTAAGTTGATACAGAGATTCAGAGGCAGTCACGCTGAAGGCGTTCCCCATAGCGTCAGCTGACGCAGAGTTGAAGTTCCCTTGAAAGGGAACTTGCTGATGAATTGGACCTGCCAACTGAAACAAAGGACAATATCCAGAAACACTAGTAATTGATCAAAGGTTTTAAAGGAGCATTTGCCTTTAGAAGTTACAAGCCTTCATTGAACAGTGATATAAAAGCTTCTAAGAAACTGAAGTTGTTTCCATCATTCACATTGTAGCTTTTTGTTTGTTTTTGGAATTCTAGCAATTTTGGGATGGACATGAATGTCTCTTGGATATAATGGATATAGTGATAGCTTGTCATTACACGGTATTTTTAACACCCACATGACAAAACTCTGCAGTCATACAATCGTCTTGAGTTGTCTGACAACTTGAGCACTCGCAAGTCATAAACATGGGAATCCAATCTCTAATTTCCCATCTCTACCAAAAGTTTAGGCCTGTGTATTTATCAGCCTAACTGATGTAACTGAACAAACAGCAACACCTTGTATTTGTTAGCTGTTGTTTAAAAAAAACAATAGCTTGAAAATACAGATATGTCTTGTTTTTGGAGTAACTCTACTCTTATATGAGGTAAATTCCATAATAAATAAAACCTAGTGCGATAATAACCACAACTCTGTAATTAATGGAAATGAAATGCAAATTAAATCTATTCTGCAGATATTTTTCCTTATTATGTGTAAGCCATCTTTTTATTTACCTCTACATAACTGGCTGAGCAGCTAAGGCTTCCACATAAATCATACTGATAGCTTGGTGACCTTTGCTGAAGTTTGGCTTATCTACCAGACTTGAAAACCATGCTCTAAATGTTTACAAGTCATTGTAGTGCACGCTCAAACCAATGTTTTAACACAAAGCAACACTGCTGGCTGCTGTATTCACCCTCAAGAAAGCAGAGATAAAACTCAACTACAGAACAAGTAATCAAGGCAATAAGAAGTGGCCAAGATCAAACAAACATGGCAGGGGCCTTGTCATTGAATAATGGAAAGGAACAAGTCTGATTGTAATGCTTGCACCTGAGTGGAAAATCAGTCATCAGATGACAAAAAGCTTTTACAGCCACTTACTTGGGAACACTCACCCACTCAGGAGTAATTAGTGCTTTATGAACCACACTTGATCTGGCTACTTATTGATTCTATGAAACTTCACTGAAAGTCAAAGGTAACTCTTCACAGAAACTAATATGTATATGTGTGTGAGCCCTTATGTCGAACCAATAATAAATTCCTTATCTAAAGATGGCACTTTGCAGCCTGTGAATACAACTAATTATCAATTCTAAATGTACAATTGTCTTTCAATGTACACCCTCACTAGAATTAACCAGAAAAGAGGACAAAACTCAGACAATTAAACAAAAATGGCCAACTCCTTTTCTTTTGTACTAATCTCACACGGTTAATCATGAGTTTTTCATGTGATTTTGTTGTCACTCTGTAAAGGGTGCGACTTGAAATGTGGTGAAGTACAATACTTCTGATAAAAAGTACTTAAGTAAGAGTAAAATTGCAGATTTTTAAAAAAGACTAAAAAAGTAAACAAACAACTTTGTTACAGTGACAAAATTATATGTCAAATGTAAATGGACTGTACTTGTATAGCACCTTTCTAGTCGTCTGACTACTCAAAGCACTTTCACACTACAAATTACATTTACCCATACACACACATTCATACACTGATGGCAGGAACTAACTACCCATCAGTACAAATTAAACTAATCATTCACACACCAAAGGCAAAATTTCGGGAGCAATTTGGGGTTTAGTATCTTGCTCAAGGATACTTCAACACATGGCTGGGGGAAGCCAGGAACTAACAGCCGACCTTCCAGTTGGTAGACGACCCGCACTGCCACCAAGCCACAGCCGCCCGATGTAATTTGTTACTTCCACCCCAATATGTTTATGTGTATATTCATGTATGTCTGATGTCCTGCTGTTGAAAGCTGTAACAATAACGTTCATCTGGTGAGATATTAAGCAATTAAGAGTACATGAGTCTCTGATGCTTTGTTTCTTGGAATAAAAACCTGCTACAGCCTATATATTTTTCTTTTTTTCTGTTTTACATTAAAAGACACCATTTTCTATAAATATTCCATTTGATTAAAAGGAATAGTTCAAACATTTTTGTTGTCTTTTTAGGAATGAGAAGATTGATATCAATCTCATGTCTGTAAATTAGGTACTGAGCTGGAGTCAGCTAGCCTAGCTTAGCATAAAGAAGAGAGGCAGGGGAAAATACTTAGCCTGGTTCCAATTGGTGGTTCAGGTTGGCAAAACATAGGCTACATAGCCCAGTCATGCTCTTGGGTTTGTGTTCTGTGACTTCCTGTTATATTTTTTAATATGTCTGTTCCCGCTTGTGTGTGTTTTGCTTCCTGTCTATGATTGCCCTGATTGTTTTCACCTGTCATTTAGTTCACCTGTGTCCCGTTGGCTCCCCTTCCTGAGTGTATTTAGAATGGGTGATTCACTGTCTCTGTGTCAGTTTGTACTTCATTGTCATGAAAAATATATTCTGCTGCTCAACAAATTTTCAGGTTGTATCTACATGTTAGTTGGTTAGGCTGCCAATGAAAACTGTAGTGTTTGTCTTCTCAGCCAACTAAACTAACTTTTTGTTAAAACTACTTGTAAAAAACCTTCAAATGTTGAAAGCTAAATCTAATCACATTTGATAAGAGATTTAAATTGAGCCTCTGTCCAAAATATATGAAAAAATATGCATATGAACAATGCAATGAACCATGCAATGGAAAAATAACAATTTGTGCTTTTAGGGGGAGTGATTCTTGGCAAACACCATCCAGGTGTAGAGAATGTGTGCAGATTCCAGGGCAATAGCATCCCTGACCCATTGTGACATGGTTTGTTTTGTGGCAGCAGAACCTCGGTTACGGCCCCCATGACAAACTAACAATTGCTCAGACTTACGCCACTGGCTAGTGCGGTGGACGTAAGCCCGGAGAGCATGCACTGGACACAGTCAATGAAATCTCTCCTGCTCCGGTGTCAGAAATGGAGGAGGACAGAAGGTTTCGAGAGTGCAGTCGAGAAAGGGACCTTGGGTAAGTAGTAAGGATGAGGATGCAATATCACTTTCACCATACCACGGGCAAAGTCTAAGCAGGATGGCAAAACCGACAGAGCCTGCATATCCCCAATTCTCTTTAAGGACATTATTGCCATAAGAAAGATCATCTTTAGAGTCAGAAGTTTGTTAGACGTTGACTCTAACGGTTCAAAGGGGGTCTCAACCAGACCCTCGAGGACAATAGCTAGGTCCCACCAAGGAATCTTGGTTCTTACGAGGCCTCAACCACCTGGCTCCACGAATAAAACGGGCCAGCAGCGGATGCCTCCCCAGAGGTACCCCATCCACCAGCGTGTGGCAAGCCAAGAGAGCGGCCACATAAACCCTGAGAGTGGAGGGGCAAGTGCCTGCGAGAAACTTTTCTTGCAGAAAATCCAGAACTAAAGCAACGTGGCAGTTAACAGGATCAATCTGCTGCGTCACGCACCATCTGTCAAAGATGCCCCATTTCCTGGCATAAAGTTTCCTGGTAGAGGGAGCTCTGGCACTTAATAGGGTTTTGATGGCAGGCGACAGTCCAGTGTTCCTCAGCTGCTACCCTTCAGGGGCCAAATATGCAGGGTCCACAGGTCGGGCCTGGGATGGACTATTGTGCCCCTTGCCTGAGACAGAAGGTCCTTCATCGCTGGCGAGCCGTTGAGGAGAGACACTATCTCTGAGAACCATATTTGGCTTGGCCAACAAGGCACAATCAATAAGAGGTCGGTCCCTTGTTGGCGGACCCTGGCCAGAACTTGCAGGAGCAGAGCAACTGGAGGGAAGGCATACAGGCACACCCTGGCCCATGTATGAGCCATCGCATCCAGACCCAGCGGAGCTGGGAGTCTGAGAGAGAAGTAACAGCCCCAGAGGGATCACCGTGGATGCTGACTCCATGAGCCCCAGCAACCTTTGACACTGATAAACAGTGAGGTGTCGACCTAGCCTGACTTTGTTTAGGGTATACCGAATGGTCTCGATTCGAGCGGGAGATAGACGTGCCCGCATTGTGACCGAATTCCACATGAGTCCCAGATAAGTCGTTCCCTGGGCAGGAGAAAGAACGCTCTTCCCGGCGTTGAGTCTCAGCCCAAGAGAACTAGATGAACCAGCACAATATATCTGTGCTGAAGCCATCTCTCGCGACTGTGCTAGTATTAGCCAGTTGTCGATGTAATTCAAAATGCGGATGCCCTGGAGTCGCAAAGGAGCCAGCACTGCATCCATGTATTTTGTGCAAACAGAGCACACACGGCTCTGACACACCACACAGTATTGGTCTGAAAACAAAAAGTCCTGAAGGCTGGCAGCTGGGACTCATCTACTTATAGTTTTTGCTAGTCAATTTCATTGACGTGTTTAAACACACTTTTCACAGCCGGTTCACGCAAAGACGTTCCCACATGCATTCTTCATGCAGCGTCGAGTGAAGCTTTTAAAAGGGAACACATTTAAAAAAAGTCAAGTCAAAATGAACACAATATTTTTTCGTCCAAAGTCATACCCCACCTTTTCATATGTATTTTACACATACCTTCACGCATGTGACCACGTGCACAAGCACATACACAGTAGGCCTAGAAGCCCATGTAAACAAGAATCCAAAACATATGGAATACAATTGATAAAATATGAACAATTATATTGTACATATAATATATCATATGTAACAATAATCTCGCAAAAGGGTCGTGCCATTCCCCCTTTTCCTTTCAATAGCTTCTTCTTCTTTTCCTTTCGGCTGTTCCCTTTCAGGGGTCGCCACAGCGAATCATGTGCCTCCATCTAACCCTGTCCTCTGCATCCTCTTCACTCACACCAATTAACTTCATGTCCTCTCTCAGTACATCCATAAATCTCCTCTTTGGTCTTCCTCTAGACCTTCTGCCTGGCAGCTCCAACCTCAGCATCCTTCTACCAATATATTCACACTCTCTCCACTGAACATGTCCAAACCACCTCAATCTGGCCTCTCTCACTTTATCTCTGAAACATCTAACATGAGCTGTCCCTCAAGATCTTGGAGAGTGAGAGGATGCCCGAGGAATGGAGGAGAAGTGTACTGGTGCCAATTTTTAGGAACAAGGGAGATGTGCAGAGCTGTGTCAACTATAGAGGAATAAAGCTAAAGAGTCATACAATAAAGTTGTGGGAAAGAGTAGTGAAGCTAGGCTAAGGGCAGAGGTGAGCATTTGTAAGCAGCAATATGGGTTCATGCCTAGAAAGAGTACAACAGATCCACTATTTGCTTTGAGGATGCTAAAGGAAAAGTACAGAGAAGGTCATAGGGAGTTGCATGGTGTCTTCGTAGATTTAGAGACAGCGTATGACAGGGTGCCGAGAGAGGAGCTGTGGTATTGTATGAGGAAGTCTGGACTGGCAGAGAAGTATGTTAGAATGGTGCAGGACATGTATGAGAGCTGTAAGACCGCTGTAAGTTGTGCTGTAGGTGTGACAGAGGAGTTCGAGATGGAGGTGGGTCTGCATCAAGGATCGGCTCTGAGCCCCTTCTTGTTTGCTCTGGTGATGGACAGGCTGACAGATGAGGTTAGACAGGAATCTCCATGGACTATGATGTTTACGGATGACATTGTGATTTGTAGTGAGAGCAGGCAACAGGTGGAGGAAAATCTAGCGAGATGAAGGTCTGCTCTGGAAAACAGAGGAATGAAACTTAGCCGCAGTAAGACAGAATACATGTGTGTCAATGAAAGGGACCCAGGTGGAATGGTGAGGTTACAGGTAGCAGAGGTGAAGAAGGTGCAGGTCTTTAAGTACTTAGGGTCAACGGTTCAGAGCAATGGAGACTGTGGAAAAGAGGTGAAGAGGCGAGTGCAAGCAGGTTGGAACGGGTGGAGAAAAGTGTCAAGTGTGTTGTGCGATAAAATAGTATCAGCAAGAATGAAAGGAAAGGTGTTCAAGGTGGTGGTGAGACCAACGATGTTGTACAGCTTAGAGAGAGTGGCACTGAATAAAAGGCAAGAGGCAGAGCTGGAGGTAGCAGAGCTTAAGATGTTGAGGTTCTCTTTGGGAGTGACGAGGATGGACAGGATCAGGAATGAGTACATCAGAGGGACAGCTCATGTTAGATGTTTCGGAGATAAAGCCAGAGAGGCCAGATTGAGGTGGTTAGGACATGTTCAGAGGAGAGACTGTGAATATATTGGTAGAAGGATGCTGAAGTTGGAGCTGCCAGGCAGCAGGTCTAGAGGAAGACCAAAGAGGACATGAAGTTAATTGGTGTGAGTGAAGAGGATGCAGAGGACAGGGTTAGATGGAGGCAAATGATTCCCTGTGGCGACCCCTGAAAGGGAAAAGCCAAAAGGAAAAGAAGAAGATATTGGGCAATATAAATAAAATTTAATTGACATGACAGATCAGAAACCTTTATTGCAGTAGAGTATCATATACTGCAAATATCAACAATCATCATAGTATAATAAAGGTATTTAATAACATTTACATCAAATTCAACTTATGACCACACAGGACAGAAAAGTTATCCATAATGTTTGGAAGGGATGAGTCCAGTAGATAACATGGGCAGCTGTAATACTTTTACAGATGTAATCACTCAGAAACATTTACATAGATTTCTCTTAGACAACAGTTGTCACACTTTGCAGCTAATACTGCACACTGACTTTTCTCCCCACAAAGATAAGTTAGTTTCTGAGGAGTGGGAAGATGAGGATACATATTTATTTTTTCCAAAGAAAACCTCATATTTCTTATAGAATTGTAAGAAGTGAGATTCTGTCTCAACCTCTCTTTTCTAAAAATGTGAACACAGCCAGGCCATATAATATTATTGGATCTATTATAGTATTTAGAATTTAGACCAAGGTCCGAATTGGAACCTCAAATGAAATTTTTCTTTTGATGGGGTAAAAAGCCTTCCTTGCCTTCTTATTAAGCTCAGTCACAGCCATGCCAAAATGTCCAGTAGAATTTAGGTTCAACCCTAAATATGTATAAAGCTCATTTCCATATTTCCTAGTGTGGATTTATTTTCCAGAGCTAGATCATTTTTGAAAGGTCAATATTTTGCTATTTCCCATATTTACACATATACAGTTAGTGCCCATGTTTGACTGAACTTGTGGATGATGGCCAGTCTCTGCTGTAAGCCCTCCTGGAGGGAGACAGGAAAACCAGGTTATTAGCAAACATCAGACATTTTATCTCTGTGTCCTGCAGGCGCTGTGGATTTTTGCAGATGTTCTAAGAAATTCAACTATACGGCACCTTGCCTTGCCCATATAGCTAGTGACATACAGTATTCCTTTATATTTACGATTCTTGGCCTGTAGTACTTGCTTTATGTTTCTTTATACTTCTTTATATTTTTGCTTTTGTGACAGCCTTAGGTCTTGGCCTTTCTCAACTTCTGTTATCATTATTTTGTTATGATTCCTTAAGGCCCATATGTGTTTTTGCTTATCAGGGTCTTCAATTTTGTTTCATTCATAATAATGGGGAAATCTAGAGGTTGTTTCATCATCAATTCCATATTGTGTAGATTTTCAAGTATTTGTTTAATTTCTAAATCAGTTATTGGTAGTGTTGGCCCAAATAAGGTCTAAAAAAGGTTCAGGCATATGTCTCCATCCTGTGTGACCAGCTCCTCAGTAGTTCCACTGAGTTAGATTCTATACTCTCATCAAGTAGGTACAATTGTTTGTAGTGGTTTATCCTTTTGTTTCTAAGTGTATTTTTAAATGTCTTAAGTGTTTCACAATTCTGAAGGCATGATTGTTTGTAGGATCTTTGTTTTTCAGGTTAGAATATTTTCTAACTTGTTTTTCTTTTGTTTATACATATTTTCAACTTAATTTGCGGTTGTCTTAAAGATATTTATATATTCAACAGCCTTACATTATGCCTTCAGTAGTTACAGGCTAGGGGTATTATATTAACTCTTCTAGTAATAATTTTACCTCTTCACTATTGCTCACCTCTTGGTATTACTCAGTGTAACTACCGTGGTTTAACTTGATGAAAAAGGACATCACGTTTTCGTACTGATGATTGTGTGTCGACATTTATTCTCGAAGTTGAGCACCTTGCTTCAACACTGTTAAACACCTCTCAACACCGTGAAAACTAAAAGATAGATAAAGAAATGTCTTAGCTCTAATATACTTTACAAATAGTACAAAACAATACACAAGATAAAGAATATTTACCATGTTCGCCAATATATCACCAATGGTAGTTAAGTAGCTAGTTTCTGGCAGACATTTGTCCTTTTCTTTACTCTTTGCCAGCATTTTCTCTGCTACCTTTTCTCTCTTACATGGCTACTCTCTTTCTCTGTATACTTCCGGTCAATACAAGCGGTCACATGACTAGTTACACCGGTAAATTTCTTCTTAAATAAAATACATAAAATAATGAAACAATCACATTTGACACAATTTGGTTATAGCCAATAATTTTCGGAAATTTAGGCTTACTTTTCCGTTGTCATAGAAACAAATAGACAAACGAATGACATATTGGGGTCAGCTGCACTTAGTGCTGTCTGGGGAAGAGGTCTTCAAGGAGCCCCCGAGACCCATGGACTCAGGACTCTTACAGGTCCGTGAAATGATGAGTGAAATTAAGCATCATTGGAACAACAATAACAAAAGAGGAATAACATGGATAGAACTTTCTGGCAAGGATTGTAATGCATCTCAATAAGGTACAAGGAACGGAGACCATGGCTATAGGTAAGACTCTAGTCAGGTTTCTGTCTTCTTGCCGGGTACGGTTCCAGCTTTCAAATAATAGACAGGTCCGGGTCGGTTCCAGGTACTACTTTTTTGGCATTTCTCGGGTCCGGGTCAGTTCGGTTTAGCACATGGTGGCTCTCTTCGGGTTCGGGTACGCATGTTTGGACCCATGTAGACCTCTAACCCGAAGTAATAGATTGGGACCCGAACCGGACCCGAGTGACCACGGGTCTCGGGGGCTTAGTGAAGACCTCTAGTCTGAACCCTAATGCTAACTTTTTCAACTGCTGTGTCAGCTCACAGAGACACACTGTATAGGAAGACATGGATCTTACACTACAGTGTGTAACGTGACATGCTTTTAAGGAGCTTTTTTTTTTCCTGGGGGGAGACTTTCCACTTCCTGTGGGTGTCAGGTGATTGACAGGAAGCCATGTGTAACATAATGTACAGCTGATATGGAAACACACTCACCCTGACATACAGCAAGTGATCAAACTGGATTTAAGAGTGTGTGGCAAATTGTCCTGAAACACTGACTGGATGCAGCTTGCATTTATCTGTAGGTTGTGGAAAGTTTTTGCAGCCCACAGCTTTACTGTTTGATTCAGTCTCACCTCCTGGTTTCCAGTAAAAAAGCTCTGAGAAACTTACTGTATGCTACCTGCCAAACACCACAGAGCAGACAGCCAATGTTAGCAACTAACTGGTGAACCTGGTGGATCATTTAGCTAAATCTGGTAAGTCATCCATCATGAATTTAAACTCCTGTAGTGTAAGATTGGCCAGAGTACCACATCAGTAACTGGTCCTGCACTGGTGGGAGGAGCCTTGTCTGTGGTGCTAGTGGAAGGCTGTGGCTGTTGATCAGCAACAGGCTCAGGCTTAGTAAACAACTGCATGCAGTGTTTATAATCTAGCTGCACCAAGTCATAGACATACCTAAGTGATATAGTGCTACACACTGTATATGTATTTATTTATATACTGTATATATAAAAAACTTTCCACAACTTACAGATAAATCTAAGCAGCATCCAGTTGTACACAAACGTGTGTTGTATTGTTCAGATTGTTTGGAGTTCTACACCTATGTGGCCCAACTTCTTGTTCCTACATGACATCAAGTTCATATCTGTGTGTTAAGGCACTATAGCCAGGAGGCTATTTGCTTAGCTTAGCATAACTGGACTGGCAGTTGCAAGTACATCAAAAAACTAGTCTGGTTAAAGCTTAGCACAGTATACAAAGCTAAGGATGGGAAGGTTTGTTTGTTTTTTTGAAAAGAGGTAGAAAGGAAGAAGAAGTTACAGATTGTCAGTTAGGTGTTGACGGAAGAGATGCGTTTTCAAGTGCTTTTTAAAGGTGGCTACAGCATCTGCTGATCTTGTAGAAGCAGGCAGATCATTCCACCAATGTGGAACGGATCCAGAGAAGGTGCACAGGAGTGATTTTATTCCTTTTTGGCATGGTACCACCAGACGTCGTTCATTTGCAGAGCACAGGGACCTGGCAGGAGCATAGGTCTGTATGAACAAGCAACGATATGTTGGTGCAGAACAAGTGGTGGTCTTGTAAGCCAAGAGCATCGCTTTGTACTTGATGCGGGCAGCAACAGGGAGCCAGTGTAACCTATTGAAGAGAGGGGTTATGTGTGCTCTGTTCGGTTTATTGAAGACCACTCTTGCCGCTGCGTTCTGGATCATCTGCAGAGATTTGGTTCTGCAAGCAGGGAGCCCAGCCAGCAGTGCGTTGCAATAGTCCAGTTTGGACAGGACAAGAGCCTGGACTAGGACTTGTGTAGACTGCTCCAATAAGAGTTTTTAAGACACTTTAAACCTAGTTTCATGACCACATGAGGTCACTTGTCATAGAAAATGTAGTCAGTTAATGTGAGCATTTGAAAGGAAATTCATGTATAAAGTATTTTAACTTCTTTTCCAGAGCTTTTTTTGTAAACAAGCCTCAGTCCCAGAATACCAGTATCCACCTTTATGAAGTCATCACTGCAGCCCTGGTAAAATAAGCAGGAAAGAATGAAATAAAGGAGTCATGGAGCAGTGTTTTACAAAATGGCTGCCACTTTGTTTGACAGACACAATGACAGGTCTAGGCAGTCAGCCTATCTCTCAGCAGGCTGGGTGTGAGTGTCCAATATATACATAATACAACAAACTCCAGCCCTGGTGCAAATGCAAAAAGAGAGAGAGAGAGAAACACACACACACAAAACATATTCCATTTCACAGTCTGCTGGAGTCTGGCAATCTCTCCATTCTGCGAAGGCTCATACCCTGACTCCCAGTGACCCCCCCAAACAATTTTAAAGTGATATATCTGAATGCATTAAACAGCAGTCAAATATCTTGGGACACATGCAGGGAGAGGCTCAGGATTTTCATTCAAGCTTTGCTGCTTGCTGTCATGCTGCCCATAGTGCCCTGCCAGGGATCAACTGCTAAAATATTCATCCTACTGACTCTTAGTTTTTAAGAGAAATTCCAGGTTCATACAATCCAGGTCTTATTTTTTGTAGTTTTCACCATCGCTTCAATCAGTAATCATAAGGTTATACTCACCAAGTTAATAGCTGAGATGTGGGAACAAGGTAAAATTGCTGAAAAGTCCAATGGGGCAAAAAAAAAGTAAAATTATTCTCGGTTCACAAAATCATTTTACAGATTTAACTTTTACCTATTGCAAAGTGCCCTGCGACGATTGGCCACTGTCCAGGGTGTACTCCGCCTAATGCCCAAAGTCACTGGGATAGGCTCCAGTCACCCGCGACCCCTAACGGGAACAAGCGGTAGAAAGTGACTGACTGACTGACTGACTGACTATAGCAAAGTGACGAAATGACCGAAGTTGTGCACACAGTTTTCTTGTGCATTTTTTTTTTCTGTTTGTTTACTTTCAGTTTTACCTCTAAACTAAGTGGTCTATGTAACCTGGCTGTTAAACTGTTTGTTAAACTGTCTAACTGTTTGTTTAAAACCTGTTTGATCTTCTGACAGCTTGTGTTTGTTGCCTCTTCAGTCTTCGTTGTGGTGATTTTGCCGTGATCTTAGATCTCAGCAATTACTTTGGTGAGTATAATATTATCATATGGCCAAAAATAAAAAAACAAAACTCAAGTTGTAATAAACTGGAGTTCCAATTACATATATATACAACAATTTTGCCATTCCCATCATAACTGTATATGTTATAATTTTTATGCTATGAATCTATTCTGTATTTGTGACATCTATTGCATGTCTGTCCGTCTTGGGAGAGGGATCCCTCCTCTGTTGCTCTTCCTGAGGTTTCTATCATTTTTTCCCTGTTAAAAGGGGACCCTCGATTTGATTGCTTAATCGAATCGAGGGTCTTAGGACAGAGGGTGTCGTATGTTACAGATTGTGAAGCCCTTTGAGGCAAATGTGATTTGTGTTATTGGGCTAGATAAATAAAATTGAATTGAATTGAATTGAAATTTAAAGCTATATTATTAGTGTGAATGCTGATTCAGCGGTATTCACACATTTACACAATTGTTATTCAAATTTTTATACATATTAGTATAATAAGTGGGATTTCTGTTTCTAAAAAAACATTTAGATTTTTTTGACCCTTCGGAACCCTTACGAACTAAAGGAATATAAATAATCAAGGTATGGACACATATTCAGACTTTATGACTACTTCAAAAGGTAAGGAGTCATCACTTTTTTTCGTCTCTCTTGTTTACCAATGCCGCTAAATCTAAATAAATTATACTTTGGTGTTCATATGAATGAGTGAATTCAATAATTTTTTTGAAATGCTTCTTTTTTTATACCTCTGTCCTTGAAACTTCAAACATCAAAATATTCAGCTCAATTAAGATATTATAGGTATTATTCAAATCCTATTCAAACTTATTAACTTATTAAATATTTAACTTTGTTTGAAGTAAAGTTTTTTTTGTGAAATGTTCAGAGTTAAAGTGTCGCAAGAGTTCAGAGGAGAAAGAAATCTTTAAAATGTATCTTAAACTTGCTCCTCTCACAATTTTCATTCTACATTGGCATGTTGAAAAATGTCAGCATAACCAAGGACAGTGAGCTAGCATCCAGAATGGACAGGAAGCTTTGCAATGATATGTCTTTTCAGTTATTTCCTAAAGAAGACTTTAGGGACTTGGCTGATAAACAATGACTTCAGGGGGACACTGATCACAAAAAGGTCTATTTAGACTATAAGTCTATAAGTGTTCCCAAAGGAGGGCCTGATGAATTTAAAAGCAAGAAATCAAATTAATGTTGGAATTGAATACTTCCTGTTCTGGTGGTTAACAATAATAGAAATGTGAATTGGATAAAAATGCTTTTAATATAATCAACAGAGAATTGTGTAATATACACCGTTGGGTGCCACACAAAATTTTGGCTGTTGATTTCCCTATCTAATAAATTGACTGAAAATTAGACGAGAGATGATCCCAGTAGAAATTAAGACAGGTGGGTTTACACCTGATAAAGAGGGATTTGACGAAGTAAGATAATTTTAATACTAATGTTAAGATACTTTAACATATTCTTGAGAAATAATCACTAATTGTGTTTGTGTAATAATCATTTTGCTGTGTATGTGTGTCAGACTGTGGTTAATTGCCCTTGTGTGTGTAAGGGTGAACCCCCTTGTGTGTGTAAGGGTGAACCCCCCCCCCCCTTGTGTCTCTGGGTGTTGTGAGACTTTTATTACCCCCTAGGCAAAGATAAAAAGCAGATTTCTTAACGATAACAGAGGGCCTCATTGCATGAGTAAATAGAACTTATCATGAGTAATATCACAAAAGGCAGCAGGGTATTTGCAAATTTACCAAATGATACAGCATACTCGCAGGTAACTAGCCCGTCCAAAAGAGAAGTGAAAAACTTTAATATTACACAAAGTATATATTTGAATATGCTGCTGTCTAATTGGTCAGAACAGGATGGGTCAGGGGGGTTGAGATCTCCCCTTCGGTTCACAGCATGATGTCGTCATCTCCCTCCAGCACTGCAGACAGATCTGGGAAAATTTACATTAAAATGGTAAATGGACTGTACTTGTATAGCGCCTTTCTAGTCTAGATTACTCAAAGGGCTTTTTACACTACATATCACATTCATCCCATTCACGCACATTCATACGCTGAAGGCGCAGCTTCGGGAGCAACGCAGGGTTCAGTATCTTGCTCAAGGATACTAGGGGTATCGAACCGCCAACTTACCGATTGGTGGACTACCGCTCTGCCACCAAGCCACAGCCGCGCATTTACATTTAATCATTTAGCAGACGCTTTTATCCAAAGCGACTTACATATGAAGAAGACAATGGAAGCAATTATAACAACACATGGTAACAAAATGCATAAGTGCACCAGAAACTAGTCTGTTAAAGCCCAGCACAGCATACAAAGCTAAGGATAGGGATTATTTTTTTTTTTTTTTTTCATGAAAAGAGATAGAAAGGACGAAGAAGTTAGTGATTGTCAGTTAGGTGTTGATGGAAGAGATGCATTTTCAGGTGCTTTTAAAGGTGGCTACAGCATCTGGTGATCTTGTAGGAGCAGGCAGATCATTCCACCAATGTGGAATGGATCCAGAGATGGTACAGGACCGGGTGGTGCTGGCGACATGACTTTTCAAGTTTAGCTGATCATCAATTACCACCACCAGATTTCTGGCCATGCTGGATAGTATAACGGTCGATGAGCCTAGTTGAATGGAGAGGTGGTGGTGAATCTTTGGGTTGGCCGGGGTCACAAGCAGTTCCGTTTTGTCGAGGGTCAGCTGCAGGTGATGGTCCTTCGTCCAAAGCGAGATGTCACTCAGGCATGCCGAGATGCGAGCAGAGACAGTTGAATCGTCAGGTTGAAATGAAAAGTGGAGCTACGTGTCATCCGCATAAAAGTGATAGGAAAAGCCATGCTTCTGATAGGAAAAGCCATGCTTCTGAATTACCGAGCCGAGGGATGTCATGTATATGGAGTAGAGAGGCGGTCCAAGCACTGCGGCCTGCGGCACTCCTGTATTGAGATGTTGGAACTCAGAAACCTCGTTTCTCTAACAAGGATACTCTGAATGACCTACCTGAGAGGTATGATTTGAACCATTGCAACGCAATTCCAGAGAATATCACCAAGGGTATTGGTGTCTTAGCTTCAGACATAACGCCGAAATCACAGAGAACAGAACCCTGAGATGTTTGTGTTATGCCTTCAGATTAATCTGTACTTGCTATGCTGTGAAATAAACTTGTGTGGATTTTAAGGGTCTCTGGTGAATCTCTTCTCATCAACCAATTCAGAGCCTGTTTATTCGAAATCTGCATATTGAACATATTCCAAATTGAGAACCAGAGGTGATTGGTTTATAAATTAAAAAGAAACCAAATTGCCCCTAGTGGATAAATGTGAGTGTGAATGGTTGTCTGTCTATGTGTTAGCCCTGCGACGAGTTGGCCACTGTCCAGGGTGTACCCCGCCTAAGGCCCAAAGTCACCCGCAACCCCTAACATGAACAAGCAGTAGAAAATGACTGACTGATTGACTGACTGACCGTGAGAATAGAAATTGTTTAGAAAAAATTGTAGAGAAGCAGTTTGGAACTGTTGGCTGCTGGAGTTGGCTGTCAACACCTCGGCTTGACGAGGACACGGAACACCGGGATTAAAGTCCCTGGTGAGCTGCGTTGGAAGACCCGGGGAAGGTGAGGTCCCCCCAAATTCTACGTACACAAAGTGGTAAAACTGTGTTACGGGTAGTCAGTAGTGTCTGGGACACTTGTATCTGTGACACTTAGGTCTGGGACGTTTGATAAAAATGGTGTCTGGGTCATGTACGTCTGGGACATTTGAGAACATTTAGGAAAATTCGAAACAGGGAATAATTTGGTCATTAACGTCTTGACTGTCTTAGAACAAGGTTGATTTTGTGCTTTGTATGGTGTCTTGTTTTTAGTCTTGTAAATGGTTGGTTGAAGTTTGGGGTTGAACTATCATGCGGTTGTTTCAGTGTATTTGGCTGTTTTAAAGGGCATTGGTCCTAAGAGTTAATTCTCCAGGAAAAGACTGAATTGAGTGTCTCAAGTACGAAAAGCCTCCTCTCTATTTTCACGGATACCTAATGGTGATAACGAAGTGAAAAGGAGGACGGTGAGCGAAAAGTAGTATTTGAACAGGTCAGTTGCTCGGGTGAACTCCATAGAAACTGACTGGCTCATTGCAGTGGTTAGGCAGGTAAAAGTATGGACGGAGAATTTGATAGAGAGTTGGATGACAGAGGCTGGGGCCCTGGAGGCTCAAAGAGCAAATCCCATATGTGTTGATTGCTATGGGTTGTCATGAGTTTGGTATAGTTTTGTTATTTTGAGGATGTCTGTCTTAGGTTTCGGTTCTGTGTGTTCATATCTTAGTTTGATATTGGTTGTTCAGTTGAGTTTTGGTCCCGGTCCCTTCCAGGTCTCGGTCCGGCACCCAGACCCCGCTGCCCCGTCCAGGTCTGGCCATTGGACCAGCCACCTGAGTTTCCCTGCACTACCCTTCCTGACCCTGTTCTTGGGTACTGTATTTTTGTTTCTTGAACCCCTTAGACTTTGGCCCTCCTCCTTTCCTCCCTCCACCCACCCTGCCTTCGTTTTGGACTTGTTTGGGGATTTTCTTATGCTTGGATTTTTTTTAACTTTTCTGGGACTATGCCCTTGAATTTTGGTTTTGTATAGGTCTGTTTTTGTTTGTTTTAGGGCCGTCTGGTAGCCGTCCCTTGATGGGGGGGGGGGGGGGGGGTTCTAAGCAGTCTCCAACCTGTCTCTTATCCACCTCTAGATGTGTATACAAGCCAGCTTCAGATTAATCTGTACTTGCTCTGCTGTGAA
>CM022492.1:3605892-3633275 GCA_011952105.1 Coreoperca whiteheadi | reverse complement strand
CACTAGAAAAAAATTATAAAAACACACTAACAAAATATAAAAAAAAAAGAAGAGAGGGGGGGGGGGGGGGGGGGGGGGGGGGGGGGGGGGG
The DNA here is from genome assembly GCA_011952105.1 of Coreoperca whiteheadi. Classification (NCBI taxonomy): domain Eukaryota; kingdom Metazoa; phylum Chordata; class Actinopteri; order Centrarchiformes; family Sinipercidae; genus Coreoperca; species Coreoperca whiteheadi. The sequence goes on along the minus strand of CM022492.1, from coordinate 3,633,184 downwards.
GGGGGGGGGGGGGGGGGGGGGGTTCTAAGCAGTCTGCAACTGGGTTCTCCCTCTCTTCTACCTCTTATTCCTGACATGGGTAACGTAGGTTCAGAGACAGAGAAAAAGAAGGCAAGAGAACGATTGAAAAGGAAGATAGAAGATTAAATGGAGGCTCAGGAAGTAAAATTGGAGCTAGAGGAGCGGTTGGGGAAATATTTGTAGCATGATGAGAAAATATTTTGAAAAAAGGAGGCAAAGGAGAAGGCACAGGGAGGCAATGTGTTTGCAAAGCAGAAGTATCAAAGAGAGTATGAGGTAGCAGAAAAGCAAGGGCAAAAGTGGTATCACAGGGCGATGTATTGCCAAGGGGTACAGCATTGTACCAAATTGGAGAAGCAATTTAGCAGCTGAAGCCTACAAGAACTACAAGAACTGTAAGTGTGTTTGATTCATGTCTTGTTGTAAGTTTAGTGCAGTATTATTTTTGTTCGAGACTGCCGGTTGATGGTGACGTGGCGTTATTGCGTAATAGGATTTAGTATTGATAGGTCTCGTGGCTTGTTTCCGGGTCACCGGAGGCGTGTCCTGCTGAATACAATCACTGACAAAACAGACGGGTATTTAAGTGGGTATGGCACCACGGCAGCGGTCGCGGCATCCCTCATTGAGTGAAGACCGAAGAGAGTAAAGACCATCGACTCTACCTGCATGTGACCCCACCCAGCAGGGACTCAATCACAGGGCACTTGACTATTGCACTTTCCTGGACTAATTGTTTGCACTTCTTTTTGATCCCTTATTGCTATTATATTTGTCTTGCATTTTCCTTCTGCTCTTACACAATGTGTTTTCTAATCCCAACTGTCATTTCAACACGACGAAACTTCTGTTTCATGCCAAAGGCAACGCAATGTTCATAATCTGCATGTTGTACCACTGTCCAAAACTGCCCCTTTTACTTTCCCAATAGGCTTGTGGAACTGCCAGTCTGCGGTGAACAAAGCTGATTTCATCACGGCTTTGCTGGTCTTTCAATTGTAGCACTTACTGAAATGTGGATCAAACCTGAGGATTCTGCCACTCCTGCAGCCCTCTCCCAGCCAGCAATGACATGTGGGGCCCAGATGAGGGCTTCATTTGAGGCAAATGTGGGCCCCATTATGGGCTTGCACCCGGGATCCACATTGGGGCAAGCTGTGGAAGCCCAGACATACTAAAATTGGGACCTGTAAGGGTACTGCATGGGTCTTAATTGGGCAATTCATGTCAGACCCATTTGGGCCCCACCTGCCCAAATGGGTCTAAAGTGGGCTTGCATCCGGGATCCAACCATGGCTACCCAGATGGGCTTTAAATGGGCTCTTTAAGAGTCTTATGTGGGTCATACTAGACCTATTGGGGCCCCACCTGCCCAAAGGAGTGGGTTTGCACCCAGGATCCAGAGGTGAAAAAGGGATCTATATGTGGGTCTTAACTGGGTAATTCATGCCAGACCCATTTGGGCCCCACCTTCCTAAAGGGGTTTAAAGTGGGCTTGCACCAGGATTCAACCATGAATGCCCCTATGGGCTTAAAGTGGGCTCTGTAAGGATCTTATGTGGGTCCTAACTGGGTAATTCATGCAAGGCCTATCTAAGACCAACCATGCCAAATGGTTTAAGGAAACACTCTAAGAAAAACTAAAAACGATGAATGAATATAAGTCCCAGATAAATACAAGACACTTGATGCTTTGAACTGCAAGAAATTTATTGTTAAATTGAACAACAAAAAAAACAATTTAAATGTCACAACATACCGGTAAACAAATCAAAAATATATTTTTAAAAAACATCTCTCCAAAAAATAAATTATTACAAAATACACTCATGGCGACTGTGTGGTGGACGCTCCTATTTCTCTTTGGGCTCTTGCAGCCCTCTCCCCTCCACGGTCATGTGCACTGGTAAACCACTTCCCCAGCGCCATTTCCACTTCTTTGCGGTTCACATTTTGTGTCATTGCATTACTCTTCAGTGCACCTAAAAACAAAGGAGCATAAGTCAATATAGCAATGTTCTTTTTTTGTTTCAACTTGTAACTCTTCAAATCATTCAGTCAAGTAAAACACATTTCCACATGTGGTAAGCTAAAATGTTTGCCCTAGGGTGACATTTACCATGGAGTTTTATGCCTACCTATAGCCCTTTTTCTTTACATGTTGAAATTTAGCCTCAAATGCGCACCAGATTTGAGCGACATTAGAAACGGTTTTCCATGAATATATCAACATTCATGAATTCTCCCGAGGGCTGCGGCTTCTCCTCTGGGATACGGGTCTGCAGCTGGTCCTCTGGGACACATGAGGGCTGCGGCTTCCCCTCAGGGATACACGAGGGCTGCGGCTTCTCCTCTAGGACACACAAGGGCTGCGGCTTCTCCTCTGGGACACACGAGGGCTGCGGCTTCTCCTCTGGGATACGGGGCTGCAGCTGGTCCTCTGCACAATTTGAAGTACAGCATTAACACCATTTCAATATCCTAAGAAATACCCGTAACAATGCAGCAAATTAAAAACTCAACACTACCATTAAAAACTATCTGCTCTCCCTTACTCTACTCTCTTGCTCTTACCAGGTTGGTAAACAAATTGCCCCTTGGGGATAAAGTTTTTGTATTGTATATATAAATATATCACACACACAAACATATACGCACGCACACACTTGGGATTTAAGATATTTTAACATAAATTTAGCGTTAGTCATTTTTGTGCAGCTTCATTTCCTTATCATACTTACATAGCCTCTCTTATGTCCTTCACCATTAACAAAACAGTTACAGACAGAGGTTGCACAGGTTGAATAATACTTAAATATCCATTTAGCAGCTACAATGGGAATTAATTAACGTTAATGTACTGGTAGATATTTGACTGACACTGCTCCACTGTAGCCTACTACATGATGGAATTATTTACTGTAGACCAACACATCACAGGTCAAAGACCGGGGTCTTGTAGTGCAGTGTGAGTGGTTAATGATGATCTGCAGGGCATGCGGCTAGATTGGCTTAATAGGATTAATTCAGACTTCTGTGCTGCAGGGAACATTGTTCTGTCTCAGCTTAGGATACTTAGACTAGCCTACTTTTTTACATGATATCACCAAAGGCTGTTGCGGAGCTTTAGAAGTTAAGGAGCTTTATAATTCTGCAAAAATAGGCTACATTGTCAAAATACAAAATGCAACAATTTAGCCATCGTGTAGATTGCTTTTAATTAAATCATACAAGTCTGCAGATTCACATTTCAATAACTATCGGCTTTCATTGGAAGATTAGGCTACTGAAATCGAGTTTGCCTTTTACCAGAGCTAAGGATCTCTATCATTGGGCGACAAAATGTAGCCTAGGCCAATGGTTCTTATACTGGGGACCCCCAAGGAGGTTGCAAGACGTTTCCGATGGGTCACGAGATGCTCTCCAAGTAGATTGTTGAGCAAGAGAAAATGAAGATTTGAATAAGGTGTCTTACAACATTAACATCTTATAATATAGCCTACTGAATGAACGAAACCGAATATCAGAACTTTCTGTCTGACACACCTTATAAACAATCGAATGCAAAGAGACAATGTATCTTATCGTAGGCTACGTTTTCAGCGAGAGATTCAAGTTAAATTGTGAATGGATAAGCTATTCTCTGACAAAAAGTTTAAGAACCACTGGCTAGGCGATATGCGGACAATCACTCGAAAGTCAATGGATGGGTCAGTGCATCAATTAAATTAAAAATAAATTCAATCCTGATATCTACATTTCTCATCGAAGGAGGGACATTTTCATTTCTCCTTTTGTAGGCCAATACATCTATTGTAGGTCTCGTTTCACTTAATCACTTCACACACTTAATCACTAACCCTGTTTTTTGTCCGGGCTTCACCTGCACCCCGCACTTTCTTAGACACAAACGCCTCGGGAGGGGTAGGTGGCAAGACATCTCCCTCGATGTCCGTTTCCTCCTCACTGGAAGCCAGCAGGGATTTTGGTGCTCTATATTCAGTTAAAAGTATACATTTAAACTTTTACAACAGAATACACAGAAAAAAGCAGTTTTTGGTACAGGTTAGAGACATACTGATCTAGTTTTGGACGTCGATGATGTCACTTCCACAAAATTGTGCACAATGAAGATGTCCTACACATCCTCAAAATCGGATATTCTGATAATACTAAACCAGCAGTAGCAAGTTAGCAGGCCATTGGATGTAGTGTACAAGGCTGAAATAAAATTATTATGTGGTGGTAAACGGTAGTGACATCATCAGCTCGTATTGACAAATCTTTTTAAAAATGTCTGGATGACAACCAAGCCGCTCCAAGTCATCGAGGGATAGCACTAGCAATAATGGTGAAAAGAAGACGTTTTGTCACTGATAATGTTTTATTTAGGCTGAAATGTTACTGGCCCCGACCTCTACCATTTTGCCGGAATGGACGCAATTGACATGGATCTAAATATCTCCCGAAGGACAAAAAGTGGATCCAAACTTCCCCGGGTAAGTTTTGAAAGTATCACATGCTAGAAACAAGGTTTTAAAAAAAACTGTACAGGTTAAAAAAACAGTACTTTTCCTTTAATGCCAGAAATTCTGCAACACCACAAACATTATATTCTGTATATTACATTACCTCCTTTTTCGCCTTGCAGGCATATCATCATCATCTGTCTGTAAGCCAGACATTTCCTCAGCTTTTCTACATTTTTGGCGAGCAGCCTCGAAAGTGTTTTAAGAACAAAAGAAAAAAGAACAATTTTTGTGTCTGCACCTTAAATAATCTCAAATGCCTGGAGTTGAGTAAACATGAAAAAATATTGTTTACCATTAATGATGACTGATCTTGGTTCAGACAAAGACAATTGAATATAGAAATCACAATTTTACAGCCTAAATTTGAAAATTACATTATTGGCACTTATAGAAATTGATGTCTTATTGACACTGAGCTAGATAGATGACATGACAGACAGAGTATTTGTCAAATTCAGAAAGAACCTCTTACCTGCCCATCCAAGTACTCTGATGGAGTATTTCGGCCACAATTCCTCTGGCTTCTGTCGGTCCTTCACAGCCTTGATTATATTACGGCCTGATGGCCAGAAACACTCATTGTGTTCTTTGGTCATCCAACAAGTTGGAATTATATCCACCACAGACTGGCCATCATGGGTCTCACCAATAAACTCGACGATACAGTACAGGGACATGCTGCAAAGTTCATAATGGTTACTGATTGTGTAATTGGACAAATGCAACAGCTCCATCCGGCAATGGCAGAAGTATTAGTCTCACAGTTAAATCTGTGACCGACACACCGTGCAGCTGGTGAGACTGCCGTGTCACTGTTCTAATCCCCACACACGTTGACTCAATAGGGTAGTTGTAAAAGCTTTCTTGTTTTTCATAAAACTGACAGACTGCGTACATACCCCCCAATACCAACTCAACAATGTTCCGCACCACAGCAACTTTGCCCTTAACGTTAAAACAATTGCTGCCTTCACGACATGAAATGATATTGCCCTCATGTCTGTACTTCATGTACTGCATGCGGACAGGAACATCAGGGAGAGTCGGACCTGAGAAATGTGGTTGTAGAGGCTTATTTGCCCTCTCTTTTCCACTTTTAAGGCAGAGTGAACGCTGTTTTTCACTGAGACGCCTTACGAGTTGTTGAACTGCGCCTTGGGGCCGTCTCACCATACGCTTCATAGTCCCCAGATGGTTTTTGAAAGGGAAACATGACACGTTGTCTAGGGCACCAAAGTTTCTGGCATCATCAGCGAGATGGATGAGTGAGTGAGTGTTATAGACTAGCTGCTCTGATCCATATATCTGTCCAAAATTTGTCCCATAACATTTCAGTAGCTTGCCTGCATATTCACAGCGCTCAGAGCACAAGGCTGGACTGAGCAGTATCCTCATTGCAACTGAGAGTATCATAAAGTTTTTGTACAGCCTTGTTGGTAGGCATCCTTTCAGTACCATAGGACCTGTGTACAACAGAAACTGCCGATATTCAGTGGCCTTCCAATTTCTGTATTCTCTAAGTGACCTTGGCTTACGTGAAAAAGTCTGTGGGAGATTTGCTCTGATTGATTCCAAGTGATCAGAAATCATGTTGATTGTGGAAGCAGAAAGACGACTACTTAAAGGTCCCTTGGTCCAAAGATGTACAATTCTTTTAACATGTCCTAAGCATACCAAATGCATATAGTCAAGGACAAAGCTTGACACCATTCTAATGCCAAGCTCTTGTAGCCGTGAGACTATATCAATATGGTGATGTTCACTATCAAGCTGCTGATCAAAGGTCAAGTCTGTTCGAAGCGGTGCAGTCAATTCTGGAAACACAACTGTACCTAAATTAACCCCATACTCAGTACATCGCTCGCAGGAGCTGTAGCCAGTGTGACCTTTGATGCATTTCAAGAAGGCACGAGCAGGTGCATCGCAGATAAATGCATCTGGAAGAGCAACATTGTAATGTCTTTCATTGTATTCTAGACCATCATGCATTAATAGCTTTAACTCCTCAATGAAATCCTTCAGGTATTCATGAACCAATTGAGGCTTTGTTGGGCCAGCAAACAGACCAATGACACCAACATTAGCTCTGGGAAGTTCCATGATCTTAACCAGAATAGGCCAGAACTCCTGTTTAGAGCTGCCTGAGAGGGGTATACCATCAATGTTGATCCGCAGTGTTATAGTGTCTACTGAGGAATCTGCTTCCTGTGACAGCGCTGAAAAGAGTTCTTGGATCTTTTGGTAACTCCAAGCCACACTGCACTAATAAGTGCAACAACTTTGACAGGGCACTATGTGAAATATTGTGATTTACTGACCAGTCTCCCAATTTCCTTCTAATAATCTAAAGCTACAAGGGTCTGATTTGTCAACTGTGCTTTCCGAATCAGTCGGATCATTTGTGGCTTCAAAACTGTGTTTGGAAACAACTTCAGAATGTGATTCTTCATCACTTTGAGACCCCAACTCTTCACTATAATGTCCACAGATCTGCTTGTCATTTGAATTGTTACTTCCATGAGACTCTTCCTCTGATGCAATGAAATCCATATTTGTTGGCACAATGTCCTCGTCATTATGGCAGCCTTCCAAAAACTTCAAGTGCTCCTGTACTTTCATTTTAACACGTCTTCGTTTAGTCCAACGACTGTCGTCATAATCCATTTTTCTTTTGGATCTGCAACAGACAAAGCTTTTATACTTCATAAAACCGGCAGACATATTGAGGTGTTTAAGTTAAGGACCTGCTGACTGTCACACAGGTGTGTGTGAAATTAATTGTGGCTCACAGATAATATATTCCAATATCCAAAGATCGTGACTCATCCCAAATCTGCGATGGTCTGTTTAAAGGAGTCATATGTAAGATTGTGGCCAAAACTGATACTACAATCAAGTTTAATTGAGCAATATCAGGGTTTTTCCTTGGCCAAAAAAGGAGAGTGGCGGTAAATCAATACAATTAATATAATAAAGAATAAACCAGCACACCCGACAGACAGCGCTTGTAGTATTTATTTTTGGATTTCCTCATCGTGAGGCGGTGGCGGCCACCACCAAAATCTCTATGGAGGTAAAACCCTGCATATGTAAGAAATTGACAAGAATGGCCAAAATGGGTTAAATAAAATATCCACCCAAATTCTGAATACTTTAGAGCCCTCCTCTCCCTGATTGGGAACTTTTGTCAAATATCAAATGTAAACAATATCAGTTGTGGGCTGCACCTCTGCTTTTGAAATGAGAATATCCTGGATAAGTCAGTGATATAAGCATTTGAAATTAACATCATTTGTCAATGTCTTGTAACATATCAGGAGTATTTAAAGAAAACTTTAAAGGGTGATATATGGAAACTTACGCCATATTGATGAACAAGGCTGGCAAGACCTTAATGACATTAGACAAAAATTTTGCAAATCAGTGTTCAACAGGAGCTTTCAATCAATAAAAAGATAAGTAACAAATGAACATAAAATAACCAGCTTACAAGACACTAAGTGTGTGTATGTCAGTGTTAATTTTGGCAGCCATTTTTGATTTAGTCTTCATCTTTAGACGAAAATGCTTATTGGTCTTAATCACATTTTAGTCATTTTGTCTTTCATAGTTTTAGTCTAGTTTTAGGTGACGAAAGGTTATTGCATTTTTTGTCAACTTTTAGTCATTACTTTAAGTCAAACTGCAGTAAACGACATTCATTTTGGTAGCTATTTATGTACACTTTATTAAAAATGTCATTATTTTTCTCTCTAGGCCAATTCAATTAAGCTTATGAGAAATTAGAATCGAGGTAACCAGCTGTATTGACATTGCACTCTTTAGCAGTAGCACTTGAGCAATCATACATATCCCTTTTCCTAGTTCAGTGGTTCTCCACTGTCGTACCCCCCGGTACACACCCGGTACACCCCCTCCCTTCCACTGCAGTCACACCTTTTCCATTAAGGGACAATATTTACTTCCTTTTAATCAATTTTTCCAGTTCATTTTTGACCTTTATAAAATAAATAATGCTTTAAATAAAACAATGTTCATATGGTGAAAACGAAGTAATACTTTTAAATATTTAATTAAAATTGCCAGTAGGTGGCGATAAGTCACTGTCTTTATGAGTGAGTGAGTGAGACATCGAGTCATTCCTTCATTCGGTAATAAAGCAAGTGGCTGTATTTATGAACGGATCATTGAATCTCACGATTCGCTCAATCTGATTCGTTCCCGAATCATCACTGTGTGCTGCAGTGCTGCTGTGGCTTTCGTTGCAAAATGATAGGCTACTGACAATACTGTTTTAAATGTAGTACATCATCACTTACATAAACATCACTTAACAAAAGTTACCCTTTAGTTTGTTGAACTGTTGTATAAAATCAATTTCACATCTGAAATCGTGTGGATATAATCGGGAAACATTGCATTCGTGCTTGTTTAATATGATCAACATTAAAAACACTGCTGTATATCAGCCTTTATTTTGATCGCAGATTTAATCGTACAAACAGCGCAAGCGGCTCGTGACAGAACACAGACCGACTGAATGACACTTTAATTTAAGTAGAAAATCTCAAATGACGATCGCTGAACTCAAGCCTACTTGTCTGTGTTTTCTGATCACGTGCGCTTCTTCAACAGTGTAGAAAGTGCGCGCGCGTGTGGTTGCCAGATACTATTGAAGACAGAGTAGAAACGTGTTCTTTTAACAGAAAAGCTCTGGATTATATCATTTAAATCTGGCAACCGTAAGCATGAACGCTCGTAAAAACAGAATGTAATGTGTTGTCTCATTTATTCGGCAAAACAAGTGGTTTTGGTCAAGTCTAAAAAAAATTTTCACATTTCAGTCTCGTCTTATTTCGTCAACGATATTGCATGTGTTATTAGTCACAGTTATCGTTTAATGACGTGGGTGTCGTGTCATCACTCACGTAGCCAATGTGTTGCGGCGCTTTCTGTTCGGCTTAAATGAACGCCAGTCAGTGAAACCCTGTAAGCATATACTTATGTATATCGAATTATCGGAAATGTGTTTAAAACTCATGTCACCGTTATTAAATAAAAGTCTACCGTAATATATTAATTATTGTCCAACCTCTCCCGCTGTTTTTCCTTTTGGTTAGATTCTACATCAGATTAAACAGCACAAACCAAAAATACAGTAACGTTACACATCTGCAGTGTTATTTTTCTGGCAACATAATATTTCAACTTACCTCAATTTGTGAATGTCTGATATGAAGTTCTCCTCGAAGTCACAGCTAGCGGCAGTGCTTTCCGAATGGACTGGTAACGTTTTTGAGCGCGAAACAAGGCCTTTCCTGATCCTGTCCATCCTCGTCACTCCCAAAGAACCTCAAAATCTTAAGCTCTGCGACCTCCAGCTCTGTCTCTTGTCTTTTCTTCAGTGCCACTGTCTCTAAGCTGTACAACATCGCTGCTCTCACCACCGTCTCAACACCTTTCCTTTTATTCTTGCTGATACTCTTTTATCACACAACACACCTGACACTTTTCTCCACCCTTTCCAACCTATTAATCATTAATAATTGATAAGATTCAAAAAGTGTTTTTCCCTCATTTTTTTCTCAAACAGTTCTACTGTACCTTTTAAAGCCAACACATCAGTCAAGGACATCTAACAACACAGAAGTGGAAGACAGATTGATGATGAGGCCTCCTGCAAGTCCTTTTCTAATAAATATTGAATTACAATTTCCTAGGAGGTAAGAATAAATGCATGATATTCATGTCCATAAAGGGAGAAGCTGTCTGTGAGCTATTTGGCCTCATCTTCAAAAATTAAGTACCGTAAAACTCTGAATAGGATCCCGGAGTTTTATTTGATCTGGGACTGGGCTATTATTTGAAGTGTTATGGTAGGCCTGCAACCTTTCTGAGAGTCCACTAATCAGCATAATTCAGCACAACGTAAACTTTGACCTATTTTGATGTTTTTGACATTTCTGGGAAGTTACATTTTTCTAACAAAAATGACTGATGGATTGTTTTGGCAAAAGATCCATGCAATGTTTGTTCTTTGGTGACTAGCGTGACTTGAAATGAATTGAGTTACAATTACTCTATCTCAACATGCTTGATTAGCCAACATGTAGAGTTACTAGAAGTTACTAAAAATTCTACAGTAAGTCATTACATAACTCAATAAACATAGTTACTTTGCGCCTCTGCCATGCAGGACCCATGTGTTCCCAGTTCAAATCCAACTTGGCTCATAAAAATTCTATGCAGGACCCATGTGTTCCCAGATCAAAACCATGCCCACTTGGCTCATAAAAATTCTATGCAGGACCCATTTATGCTTTTCGAGTTCAAACCCATGCCCACTCGGCCTATAAATATGTCATGCAAGACCCATATATGTGTTCCCAGATCAAACACATGCCCACTTGGCCCATAAATAAACCATGCAGGACCCATATATGTGTTCCCAGTTCAAACCCATACCCACTTGGCTCATAAAAATTCTATGCAGGACCCACATATACATTCCCAATTCAAACCCATGCCCACTTGGCCCATAAATATGTCATGCAAGACCCATATATGTGTTCCCAGTTCAAACCCATGCCCACTTGGCCCATAAATAAACCATGCAGGACCCATATATGTGTTCCCAGTTCAAACCCATGCCCATTCGGCCCATAAATATGCCATTCAAGACCCATATATGTGTTCTCAGTTCAAACCCATGCCCAATTGGCCCATGCCTGTCCCTTATGGGGCCCATGTAATCAGCTCATATGGGTTTCCTATGTGGGACTCATACTACAAAACCTACATGGGACCCGCTGATTTCACCAAGCCAAAGCCCATGCCCACACAGTAACCATGGAACCCGTACTTAACCCATCTGGGCCCTACATGTCATTGCTGGCTGGGCTCCCATAATCACACTTTCTCCCACAGTCCTCGCATCGCAAGAAGAGGTGGTGGAACCAGCCTGCTTATCCCTAATGACTGGAAGTTCAAACAGCGATCATCCCTGTGTGACAACTGCTCCTTCGAGTTTCATGCTGTTACTATCACCCATCGTAGTCATCTGTCGCTCCCCAGGTCAGCTTGGTCATTTCTTGGAGGAGTTGAATGTGCTCCTTTCATCCTTCTCTGAAGATGGCACTCCTTTGGTGGTACTTGGGGACTTTAACATCCACATTGGAAAGCCACAGGCTGCGGACTTCAACAACCTGGCTGCATCATTTGACCTCAAGCAGGTTTCCACATCAGCAACCAACAAGTCTCGTAATCAACTAGATCTTATCTACACACGGTACTGCTTCACTCATCATGCTGCACGTGTCAGATCATTTCTTTGTCTCTCTCGACCTCGACCTAACTCCTCCAGACGCTGCAAGTCTTCTACCGCTGGTCACCTTCTGATGCAACCTGAGTATGCTGGCTCCCTCGCGCTTTTCCCTCTGCTCCCTCCCTCTTAGGAGCTCTCTCTGCAAAAACGGACTACTACCGCTCTAAGATCAACAACTCACCTGACTCACGCACTCTCTTTAAAACCTTCGCTGCTCTCCTTTCTCCGCCTGCTACCCCACCTTCAACATCGGACGACTTTGCATCTTTCTTTGTCAAGAAAACAACCACCATTAGCACGCAATTCTCTGTGGCACCACCTGTCGACCTCGCATGCATCCCAGATACGTGTCTGCTCCCCTCTTTCTCTCGTCTATCTGAAGCTGACGTTTCCATGGTCATTCATTCTAACCACCCTACCTCCTGCCCGCTGGATCCCATCCCCACCCATCTCCTTCAGGCCATCTCTCCGTCTGTTGTCCCTGCTCTGACCTACATCATCAACTCCTCCCTCACCACTGGGTCGTTCCCCACAGCTTTCAAAGAAGCCCGCATCATACCGTTACTGAAGAAAGCCACTCTCAATCCGACACTATTAGAAAGCCACAGACCCGTTTCCCTCCTTCCCTTCATTGCCAAAGCTCTGGAACAAGTTGTTTTCAACCAGCTCTCCTCCTTTCTCACACAGAACAATCTTCTGGACTGCAACCAGTCTGGTTTCAAGAGCGGCCATACCACGGAGACCGCGCTGCTCTCAGTTGTCAAAGCCCTGAGACTAGCAAAGGCGACATCCAAGTCATCCATACTTATCTTACTGGATCTGTCTGCTGCCTCCTACACAGTTAATCACCACATCCTCCTGTCCTCTCTCAGAGCTATGGGTGTGTCTGGAATCGCGTTGCAATGGTTCAAATCGTACCTCTCGGGTCGGTCATTCAGAGTATCCTGGAGAGACGAGGTCTCAGAGTCCCAACATCTCAATACAGGGGTGCCGCAGGGCTTGGTGCTTGGGCCCCTACTCTTCTCCATCTACATGACATCCCTTGGCTCAGTCATTCAGAAGCATGGCTTTTCCTATCACTGCTATGCGGCTGACACGCAGCTCCACTTGTCGTTTCAACCTGACGATTCAACAGTTTCTGCTCGCATCTCGGCATGCCTGAGTGACATCGCGCTTTGGACGAAGGACCATCACCTGCAGCTGAACCTGGACAAAAAGGTTCACAGTGGAACGTTAAAACACAAAACTTTTATGTCGGTCCAGAGAGAGTACCAGCAGCTGCGCAGTTGACACCAGAGCAGATTGGTATCACATGGCACATGACCTGAAGGCTATTAACAACATGCTAACAACACCCACAATTCCAGTTCCTAATCCCTACACTGCACTCAATAACCTCACACTGGACCAAAAATGGTTCACATATATTGACTTGGCTAATACGTTCTTTTGTTTACCTTTAGTGCCGGAATGTAGGGAGATTTTCTCCTCTACCTACAAAGGTCAAAAACTGCAATACATCAGAGTTCCACAGGGTTTTGCTCTCTCACCAGGTTAATTTAATCAGGTGTTAAAACAAGCCCTTAGTGATTGGAAATGTGAACCAGGTTGTACATTGATTCAGTATGTGGATGATTTGTTAATTGCTGACCCTAACTCACAGGCTTGTGTGCAGGCCACGAAGAATAATTTGCTTAGGCTAGCGGTTAATGGATTTAAAGCTAATAAGTCTAAACTCCAGGCGATCCCTTTTGGGGAGGGTAATATCACAAAAGGGGGAGGGATTGTCTAGCACACACAGGACCACCATTTTGCATCACCCTCGCCCAGTCATGGTGAAAGATATGCTTTCTGTCCTTGATCCCACAGATTACAGCAGAAACTACATTGCTAATTACAGAGGCCTAACACAACCCCCTCCGAACAGTGCTTTATCGACCTGAAGCAGAAACTGTCCCAAGGGGCAGAACTTGCTCTACCAAAATACACACTTGCTTTTTTCTTAGATGTTTCTGAAACAGACGGGGTGGTAAATGGTGTTCTGTTTCAGAAAAAAGGGGGAGATAGACAAGTGCTAATTTATGCTAGCATTATGCTAGACTGAATGGAAAACAATACAGCATAAGACATATTTTAATGAACTGCAAAGCTCTCGTTTCAGATTTCTACAAACAGGTTGGGGAGAAGCAGGCTCAGTCTGAAGGAGCACCATAACCTACGGCACCTTGGGGGTTGCTGAGAGTCATCAAAAGGAAGGGGTCCGAGCCCAGGTGGACTGGACCGTTCGAGGTCACCAAGAGAACATCTCACACAGTTCAACTCAAAGGAAAAGGTGACACCTGGTTCCGCTGGAACCAGTGCACAGCGGACGAGGAGCCAGGTCGCAGCAATAAAGCAATAAAATACTCCACTCTTCAGTGACTGTCTGCATCTGGGTCCTCCTTACCTCGTCAACACGCAATAGAATGATCCAACCAAACATGGACCCAGCAGACGAAATTTCTGATGAGCTAGTAGAGTTGATCCGGGACCTCATCAGTTTGGGGGAGTGTTGGAGGACAGCCAGCACTGAGCACTACTGGAGAACCGCCCTGTTTGCTGCACACTATGCCGTTTCCTCCAAGCCATGGCTAAAAGTCCAAATACCCAAATGGGCCATAGTTTTCATGGACACTCCCAGCCATCAACCTGGATCCAAACCACGTCCTCCGGAACAAGCGCCATCCAATCTGGTCCCGGAGCCCCATCTCCATAAGCCTTCTCGAAGGAAGCATGGTCGTCGCCGACACCCTGAGTCTCCGCTGCCCAGCGCTTCCGAGTCTCTAACCAAGAACCCTATAATGTAATATCAGACAGACAGAAAACGAGAACCATGTGAGTTTTCCTTTTGTATCAAGCAGCAAAAAAGTTGTAGCATAACGGGCTTGTGCCTTCGGTGTGTATGTGAATGGTTACATTACTTTGTACTGATGGGTAGTTAGCTCCTGTCCTCAGTGTAAATGTATGTGAATGGGGTGAATGTGATTTGTAATGTGAAAGCTCTTTGAGCAGTCAGAACACTAGAAAGGGGCTATACAAGTACAGTCCATTTACCATTACCCGGACAATCAGCACTGGCGCTCCCTAGGGGTGTGTGCTCTTCCTCTACACCATCGACTGCACCTCAGGGCACTTGTCTGTCAAAGTCCTGAAGTGTGCTGACGACACAACGGTCATTGGCCTCATCCAGGACGGTGGCGAGTCTGCTTACAGACGGGAGGTTGAAGAGCTGGACCTCTGGTGCATTCAGAACAATCTGGAACACGCTTAAAACTGTCAAAACTGATGGACTTCAGGACAAGGCCCCCTACACTGCTCTCATCACCATACCGAACAACACTGTGTGTACTGTGGAAGCCTTCAGGTTTCTGGGATCCACAATCTCCCAAAACCTAAAGTTGACGTCCAACATCAAGACAGTCATCAAAAAGGCCCAGCAGAGGATGTACTTCCTGCGCCAGCTCAAGAAGTTCAACCTGCTTCTGGAGCTGCTGATCCAATTCTACTCTGCAATAATGCAGTCTGTTCTCTGCAAATCCATCACTGTTTGGATTGGCTGCTAGACAAGGCAGGAACAGACTCCAATGGACAGTCAGAACTGAGATCATCGGTGCTGACTAGGGATGCAACGATTATAGATTTACAATTATAGTCTGAGGAATAATCACGGTTTCACGATTATCACGATTATTATTCATTCATTTTACAAAACTACTTATGTATAAAACCACATGAACACTCGTTAGATTTTAAACTGTTATTTATTGCTGCCTTTAGAAATAGAAAGAACACAGTAGCCAAAACCTACAGCACAAAATAATAATCAAAATGTACATTCCTTTTGGACCTGGGGTAGAGAACTTGGAAATGAAGGCATGAAGGCAGGTTGATCAAACATATCTTGCTGGCTTTTGAAACAGAAATAAAACAGAACAGTGAAAAGAAATAAAAATAAACACATCTCTAAAACTAATATTAAATTTATCCTTGTTAATTGTTACGGAGGGGAATAACCTTAACTGTTATTGTCATTACTATGTATTCATTTTAATAATCTTTTTAATAATTAATCTCATTTTACATGTGGCTTGAGAAAAGCATGTCTATTATATTGGTTTGTCTGTTTGAAGGTTTAGTAAAAATTTTGAAAGAAATTGAGAACATCTCATGTTATAAGCTAGGGGGCGCTAATAGATGTCTTCTGAAAGAGTGCCGAATCTCCAGATCAAAACAAACGAAGAAGCAGAAACAAACGATGTCATATGGAACCAGATGCACACGGAGAACAACGCGTTCACCAACATTAAACAGCATCTAAATCAAAATGTCCTAATGTTACTGAATAAAATGTGAGGACGAGCTACAGGACTGTGAAGCTTTGGGGAGCTGATGGAATTGATCTGCTCCATTTGTGGTTGATCATCCCTCTGAATCTGATCCGTACGTAGTCTTCATGCTCAAAATGTTGCTAATGAAACGTGCTCACACTCAAGTGTTGATTAATTAGGACTGCATTAAGCTAGAATAAGACAGATTTTTATGTTTCAGAGACTCCATTCTTTCTTTCTATGTATTACATGTTCAGATATTCATACAATATTCAACGCAATGTTTCATTAAGTAACTTGCTACGTAATTTAAATCAGTTATTATGTATTAATCATTACTTGAGCGTGCAGAGCTGGGTGATGATCCCGGTGCTGCATCACAATTGATGAATTCGCTCCTTTAGCAGAAACTATTTTACGGCATGTTTTGCACACAGGTGATCCGTTATCTTCAATGACACCCTGATCATTCTTGGTGTAACGTTACCAAAAATGCTCCCACACTGCTGACATCAGGCGTTTCTTTGGTGGAGATAAAGCGTCGCTGTTCGGTCCCTCTGTCATAGTTAATCTAGTAAAGTAGTAGCCTCTGTGTCTCCGATAACCACGTCACTTAAACTGGCGTGCCGCTAGTGTAACCTTGTTTTCATTCCGCGCAACAGAAACATGCGATGTAGCGGAACCTTTGCGATTAATTAACCATGACTTTTTTAAGTGTGGTTAATCGTGAAACCGGTTAATCGCTGCATCCCTAGTGCTGACCTGCCCTCCATTCAGGACTTATACACATACAGAGTCAGGAAACATCATTGCAGATCCTTCACACCCAGCACACAACCTGTTCCAACTCTCCTCTGGTAAGCGCTACAGAGCACTGTACGCCAAAACGACCAGGCACAAGAACAGTTTCTACCCACAGGCCATCATTCTGATGAACAGTTAACACCAGTCAAACAGTGAAAGGAACAGTCCCTGTGCAATAACGCTGTGACACAAACATCGACTGTACCTGTACATTTATCACGTGGTTTATGTAAATATTAACACTCTTTAAATCTCTATTTACTGTATATACTATCATATCCAGCTACCTCATGTATATAAAGCCACCTGTTACATTAATCATATTGATTTCAGCACCATTTGCACTCTACACCAGTTCTCTAACTGTCATGCTGTTTACAAATTATTCTGTTGTTTTGAACTTCTTACAGAAATCCCTTTCAGCCATGCTTACGTCTACTGCTATGTATGTACATAGAGAGTAACGGGAAAACCGGAGTCAAATTCCTTGTACCTGGCCAATAACGCTGATTCTGATTCTCTCTGCTCTCATCCTATATGGGCTATACTCCATCCCCCTCTCTTCCTCCTGGCTTCACTCCAGCCAGCAGCAGACCACTACTTGCTTCCTCTGCCGGAGCAGATTTCCATTGAAAATATAAGGGGTTAGGCCGAAACACAGAAGCCTTCCTTCCTTCAGAATTTAACTCTCCCTCTTACAGAAGTGATGCGTAATCCTGCGTAAGATTCCTGCAATAAAGTTCAGCGCCAAGTCTGCCAGCACAACTTTAAGAAGCAACTAAGGGATTTAGCAACAAGCTAACTGTAAGGAGGACAACAGTCAACAGGCGAGCGAACGTTTTCCCCTGCCTGCACACGGACACTGCAACAGACACTTTCCACAGCGGAACCAAAATTCTCTCCCCACCTGGCCCGGACGGACAGATACCGACTAGCAGAGCAGCATCACCCCAAAGCAACCTCTCTTCTTCCCCACGGACTGGTAACAACCACTGGGTGTAGCATGTTACCTTAACAGGGCACTCAGCATAGTTAAGTACTGAATTAACTTAACTTTGTATATGTGATGTTACCGATAGGATTTCATGAAGATTTATTGTTGTGATGTGTTTTCAATCTGTTAGGTTAATCTGGTAACCACTGCTAAATTGATGTTAGTTTGTTATGCTACACACAGGGTCTTTGCAAGCTCAAAAACTCATTTTAGCTTAGAGATCACCTGCTAGCACACAAACACACATCTCTAGTTGGCCTTCAACAGAGCCACACTTGTGACTTACATGGCCTTATCATCATCTTTACATTTCCCTATGTCTATCCATGCAGCTACTACTTAGCTTCCCCACCACTTGTACTAAATTAACTTAAGTAGAGTCACACTCTAACTCATATGGGACCTGCTCCATCATTTTGAGTCACTTTGACACAGAAACACATTTTGAGATTTCTGAATGTCTCTAAAGAGGAAAGTCTCAGCTTCATGGTGATACCAAGATTATCTTTCTACACCAAATATTCTATGAGACATGCTTAAAGGTTGACTGTCATCAAACGTTTTTGCGAAAAATGGAATTAAAAATAATTCATATGATTAAAACACATTTATTAAGACTCAAGTCAAATGAACGCAAATTCTTTTGGTCCAAAGTCATACCCCACATTTGCATTTGTAGCCTACCCATACCCTCCAAGCATACATGTGCACGTGACCATGTACCCAAGCACATACACAGTACATAATGCGGAATAATTAATATAGCCACTTGCACAAAATTGAGCCCAGTTATGTTCATAATAAAGTCATAAAATCTAAATTAGTGTAATTTAATGTGATAATACAGAATATATTTTATATTATTTAATATTTAAATAATTATTAATAAAGAGTGATTCAATAACCATACAATTAGTTTGTAGTTATATAGTACATGTATTAACTATGCATCTATCTTGTTCTATACATTTTGTCACATGCAGAAACGCACTGATATTGATTTATGTATCATTCTGTTATTCTTGCAGTATTTACAGTATTTTGTGTTATATTTCTCACAATCTGAGGAGGTGACACTAAAAAAAATTAATCCTATCTGTATGTTGAAGTTAAATAACACATTATAGTTAAAAAGACATACCTGCTGTACATAGTGGAAGCTGTAGTGCATGGTGAGGTCTCAGCTACAGGCTGGATATGCTGGTTTCTCTGGGTGCACACTGTATCATTGGATAGAGTCATATTGGAGCTGATCTTCCCGAAGGGGAAAGGTTTCAATTCAATTAAATTTTATTTATATAGCCCAATATCACAAATCACATTTGCCTCAAAGGGCTTCACAACGTGTAACATACGACACCCTCTGTCCTTAGACCCTCGATTCGAATAAGGAAAAACTACCCAAAAAAACCCTTTTAACAGGGAAAAAATGATAGAAACCTCAGGAAGAGCAACAGAGGAGGGATCCCTCTCCCAGGAAGGACAGACATGCAATAGATGTCGTAAGTACAGAATAGATTGGAGAGGAGGAAAGAGGTGAAGAGAGAGGTGGATCCTGGGAAGTCCCCCGACAGTCTAGGCCTATAGCAGCATAACTAAGGGATGGTTCAGGTTCACCTGAGCCAGCCTTAACTATAAGCTTTATCAAAGAGAAAAGTCTTTAGCCTACTCTTAAATGTGGAGATGGTTTCTGCCTCCCGAACCCGAACTGGGATCTGATTCCACAGGAGAGGAGCTTGATAGCTAAAGGCTCTGGCTCCCATTCTACTTTTGGAGACTCTAGGAACCACAAGTAACCCTGCATTCTGAGAGCACAGTGTTCTAGTGGGGTAATAAGGTACTATGAGCTCTGTAAGATACGACGGTGCCTGACCATTAAGAGCTTTGTAGGTGAGGAGAAGGCTTTTAAATTCTATTCTGGATTTCACAGGGAGCCAGTGCAGTGAAGATAATGTTGGAGAAATATGATCTCTTTTCCTAGTTCCTGTCAGTACACGTGCTGCAGCGTTCTGAATCAACTGGAGAATCTTAAGGGACTTTTTCGGGCTGCCTGATAATATGGAATTGCAGTAATCCAGCCTTGAAGTAAGAAATGCATGGATTAATTTTTCTGCATCATTCCGAGACAGGAAGATTTTTGCAATGTTACGTGAGAAAAAAGGCAGTCCTTGAAATTTGCTTCATTTGGGAGTTGAAAGATAGATCCTGATCAAAGATAACTCCGAGGTTCCTCACAGAGGTGCGGGAGGCCAGGGCAGTGCCCTCTAGAGCAATTAGATCTGCCGACAGTGAGTCTCGGAGGCGTTTGGGGCAAAGTACAATAACTTCATTTTGTCAGAGTTTAACATCAGAAAATATCTGGTCATCCAGGTTTTTATTTTCTTAAGGCATGATTGAAGTTTAACTAACTGATCAGTTTCATCCAGCTTAATCGATAAATATAATTGGGTATCATCTGCATAACAATGAAACTTTATGGCGTGCTTTCTAATAATATTGCTCAAAGGAAGCATATATAAAGTAAATAGAATTGGTCCAAGCACAGAACCTTGCGAAACTCCGTGACTAACTTTGGTGTGCTTGGATGATTCATCGTTAACATATACAAACTGAGATCGGTCTGACAGATAGGATTTAAACCAGCTTAATGCGGTTGCTTTAATTCCAATTAAATGTTCCAGTCTCTGTAATAGAATTTGATGGTCAATGGTATCGAATGCAGCACTATCTAACAAGACAAGTAGGGGGACAAGTCCATTGTCTGATGCAATTAAAAGGTCATTTGTAATCTTCACCAGAACTTTATCTGTGTTATGATGCACTCTAAAACCTGACTGAAAATCCTCAAATATACTATTGTTATTTAGAAAGTCACATAACTGATTAGCAACAGTTTTTTCAAGGATCTTAGAGATAAAGGGAAAGTTAGATATAGGTCTATAGTTGGCTAAAACCCCTGGATCGAGAGTGAGCTTTTTAAGGAGAGGTTTAATAACAGCTACTTTAAAAGACTGAGATACATAACCTGTCACTAAAGACAGATTGATCATATCTGCTACAGACGTGCTAACTAATGGTAGAACATCTTTAAGCAGCCTAGGTTTCACAGAGGCCTCCAACGCCTCTATGCTTGAAAATCGGTCGGCACCAGCTGAGGGCAGGACGTGATTAATTTTCTCTCTAATAGTCAAAATGTTATCATTAAAGAAGCTCATGAAGTCGTTACTACTGAGGGCTACAAGAATACATGGCTCAATGGAGCTGTGGCTCTCTGTCAGCCTGGCTACAGTGCTGAAAAGAAACCTGAGGTTGTTCTTATTTTCCTCTATTAGTGATGAGTAGTAGGATGCTCTGGCATTACGGAGGGCCTTCTTGTATATTTTAAGACTATCTTGCCAGTCTAAACAAGATTCTCCTAGATAGTTGGAACGCCATTTCCTTTCAAGTTTTCGTGATGTTTGCTTTAATTTGCGGGTTTCAGCGTTATACCATGGAGCTACCCTTTTTTTGTTTTATTATCTTCTTTTTAAGAGGAGCAACAGAATCAAGTGTCGTTCTCAGTTAATCTGCAGCACTATCAACAAGATGATCAATTTGGGACAGACTGAAATTTGCATAAGAGTCCTCTGTTATGTTAAGACATAGCATTGAGTTTAATTCAGATGGAATTACTTCCTTAAATTTAGCTACAGCACTATCAGATAGACATCTACTGTAGTAGTATTTGAGTACTGGTGTGTACTCCAGTAATAGGAGTTCAAAAGTTATTAAATAATGGTCTCAGAGTGAAGGATTCTGTAGAAAAACTGTTAGATGTTCAATTTCAATGCCGTATACCAGAACAAGGTCGAGGGTGTGACCAAAACAGTGAGTGGGTTTATGTACACACTGAAAGAAGCCAATCGAGTCTAATAATGAGATAAACGCAGTACTAAGGCTATCATTTTCAACGCCCACATGAATATTAAAATCACCTACAATAATTGCTTTATCTGTTTTAAGGAATTCTGAGAATTCAGATAAAAACTCAGAATAAGGACCAGAATAAGGACCAGGTACACTATAACAAATAAGATTGGCTGTCGTGTTTTCTAGGTTGTGTGACTTAGAACAAGGCTTTCGAATGAGTTATAATTTAGTTTAGGTATAGGGTTTATTAATAGGCTTGAGTCGAAGATGGCTGCAACTCCACCTCCTCGGCTACTCGAGGAATGTGAGTATTAATATGACTGGGCGGAGTGGATTAATTTAGGCTAACATATTGTTCATGACCCAGCCAGGTTTCAGTGAGACAAAATAAATCAATATGATAATCTGATATCAGATCGTTTACTAGTACAGCTTTAGATGACAGAGATCTGATGTTTAGGAGTCCACATTTAATTCTCTTATTTTGAGGTGCTATTTCTGTTGTGGTAATTTTTATTAAATTATTATGTATAACTCCTCTTCTGTTAGCTTTTGATTTTATAAATTTCAGTGGCCGGGGGGCAGACACCGTCATTATGGGATTATGGGTGGGTAACTGCTCTGGAAGCGCAGAGAAGCGTGTAGGACTGCAACTCTGCCTCCTGGTCTCAACTCTGCGTTGTCATGGTTTAGGTCCACTAATAAACTCGGCCAGATTTCTAGATATGAGAGCTGCACCATCCAAAGTTGGATGAATGCCGTCTCTCCTAATCAGACCAGGTCTTCCCCAGAAAGTCCGCCAATTATCTACGAAGCCCACATCGTTTGCTGGACACCACCTCGACAGCCAGCGACGGAATGAAGACATGCGGCTAAACATGTCATCACTGTGCTCAGATTTGGCAGGGGCCCAGAGAAAACTACGGAGTCCGACATCGTCTTTGCATATGTACACACCAACTCAACATAAATTTTAGTTACCTCCGATTGGCGTAATCGGGTTTCATTACCGCCGACGTGAATAACAATCTTACTGTATTTACGTTTATCTTTAGCCAGCAGTTCCAAATATGATTCAATGTCACCCGCTCTGGCCCCAGGAACACATTTAACTATGGTTGCTAACTTTACGTTTCTCAAAATGGAGCTGCCAATGATCAGAGCTGGTTTCTCAGCAGATGCGTTGCTGAGCAGGGAGAACCTGTTGGAAACGGGAACGGGTTGGTGGTGAACCGTGGGCCTCCGCCTAGGGCTATGCTTCCTTCGGACGGTCACCCAGCCGCCCTGGATTCCCGGCTGGTTGGGAGCTGCCGGGGAACGGCTAACAGTAGCTATCTCTAGTCGGTCCGCTCCGGCTACTGGGACTTGGCTAGCAACTACCGACTGAGCTCCCATGGTGCGGAACCGCATTTCCAAATCATTAAGCCTCGCCTCCAACGCTACAAATAAACATTTATTACATTTACCATTATCAGTAAAGGAGGCAGAGGAATAGCTAAACATTTGACACACCGAGCAAGAGAGAGCGGGAGAGGAAGAGGGAGAGAGAGGGAGAGGAGCCATTGCTAGCGGCTTTCTCACACAAACCGATCGTTCCGTGTCTAAGACATCAATGTGTCGTCACTAGCCGCAGGGTTTAATATGTATTTGTCTGTGCAGGTGTTAGAGTGGAGAGCAGTTAAGAACTCATGCGTAGCCTGCTTAAAGCCATCAACCTTGACGGTCCAATGGGAAGGACTAGGAAGCCGAAAACCTATCCGGCCCGACGGGGCGAAAAGAGAGTTTAACAGTATGTTCTACAAGCCAGTCATGGGTCAATTGTGATATCTGCCGAGTGACAATGCTTTCCAGATTGAGTGTTGTTACCCAATGGAACCTGAGGGGGGCCAAAGCTGTCTGTGTGGAATGGTGAAAACATACAGCATTGTGACGATTGTTCCCTATCGCTCAGGAATGGAAGATTGCTGTAAGTGTGTCACGCCAAAGGATGGCTGGTGAGATGATATCTGGACCCACTGATACCCCTTTTCCACCAAAATGAACCAGGTGCTTGTTCAGAGCCAGTGCTAGAGCCAGTTCGGAGTTGGTTCAAATGACGAGCCTTCTAAGAACCCGTTTGTGTTTCCACTGGCTAAGGAGCTGGCACAGAGCCAGGACTCACGTGACCGTATGGGTCACATCTTTCCCGGTAACGCTAGCGCGGCAGCGCCTAACACAAACAACGACAACAATCGCGGACATTGCGTTGCTATTTATGTTCGCCGTAGTTTGTACAGACGGAGATTACGAGCGGGAGTAACAGAACATACATAACATTTATTTTTAACAATAACATGTCAACTGTAGCCTCGGCATGTTGCTACCCTCCTAGCATCAACTCTGCTGATGAACAATCACATTGCCGTTAAATAAAAATGTATTAAGCGTTGGTGTAAGAAGCAGAAGTGAAAACCGTTCGTTTTCTCGGTCACGGTAACCCCGCCCCCAGCCGCCGCAGTAAGCGGTGCTTACTTCTAGCCCAGCAACGAGTTGGTGCTACTTAAGAACCTCTTTCCCTGGTTCCGAGCTGGTGCTTTGGCTGTGGAAACAGAAAGAACCGATTAGAAACTTGGCTCTGGCTCCGAACTAGCACCAGCTCTGCCTCGGTGGAAAAGGGGTATGAGTGTATTCAAAGCGCCACTTGGAGGAGAGGTTCAAAACCAGGCGCCTGAGGCTGTAATAACACCTCAGAGGCAACAACCAACCGGGTGCCCCTCAGCTCCACCAATGTATCCCGTCCAGAGCTACAGGGATACAGAGGGACCGAGAGTGGAAGCAGGACCCAGGAAACAGTCACTACTGGAAGAGGCTATCCAGCGGGCCTAGCCCTACAGCCCTCTTTATGGGGAAGTAATGTCACCTCCAATTTCCACAACCCAGGTACAACTAGTAATGAGAGTTTACCAAGATCCAGCTAAGGAAGGGTACAGCTCAGGCGTGGAAAAACAGTGGGATTACATGAGAAACATGGACCAAGGATGGGCAGGGCCATGGGACCTTGTCACCTGGGGTAATCTGATTGATGAGCTCATCTCATTATTATTAGACTCAATTGGCTTCTGTCAGTGTGTACATAAACCCACTCACTGTTTTGGCCACATCCTCGACCTTGTTCTGGTATACGGCATTTAAATTGAACATTTATTTATTTATTTATTTATTTTATTAAGATCCCCATTAGCTCCTGACATACCAGTTGCTATTCTTCCTGGGGTCTCCTCGAATTAATTACATACATTTTTAATGTATACCCATACATACTCACACACATACACACACACACACACACACACAGACCAGACATGAAAGCTCAATGCAAACCTAGACATACATAACTCACTTGAAAAGATACAATAAAAACAGCTCAAAGAACAACTGCAAGCTAAACAAAAACAAACAACAACATAATAATAACAACAACACTATTATCAGTATCATTATCATTAATGCTATAACCCTCATCATTATTATTAATATCATTACTCTCATTATTACTATTACCACTATTAATACTAAAACTCTTGTCATTATTAATAAACATTATTATCACCATCACCATCATTATTATTAATAATAATAGCAACAATCTAATCTTGACACAATACCTAAAGCTCCTTATTGTGTAAAAAGGAAAAGCTTTAACTTCTTTTGAAATAACTTTTTGTTGTTTTCAAACAACAAGAATGCGGGCAATGCATTCCATGCAACCATGGCTCTATATGCAACAGTACGCTGCATTTGATTAGTTCTGCAAATAGGGAGCAAACCTCTTATATTACTACTTTGACGTGTTCCATAATTATGAATATCTGAGAAAAAAGTCAATTTAGAATACATTTTTTTTGGAATTTTAGTTACAATGACATTTCTAATAAATGTTAACAAACAATAACCAACCAACCATAGTCAACCAAGCCAACTCATTATGCATTATTATCACATTGGTTCTATATGGGCAGCCTAGAACCATTTGTGCTGCTTTATTCTGGGTGATTTGTAACCTATGTAAATTATTTTCATTTGTGTTTTCCCAAACAACAGTTGCATAATCTAACTGGGAAAGTACTAATGACTGAACTAGTTGTTTAGTCAACCATTGTGGAATACATTTCCTACAATGTCTAATCATACTCATACTCCGACCCATATTCTGCAATACCTGATTTATATGACTACTCCATGTCAACTTCGAATCTACTGTTACACCCAATAATTTAATTTCTTCAACTTGTTTAACTACAATTTTTCCCAATGTTAAATAGAGTTCAGGTATCGTTTTTAACATGCATTGTGGTCCAAATAACATACATTTTGTTTTTTCAGGATTGAAACTAATCTATTATCTTTCATCCAATGTGCTACAACATTCAACTCCTCATTTAAAATGTTACTAAGCTCATCTGCTGTAGGTGCAGATACATACAATGTAGTGTCCTCTGCATATATACACATGGTTGCATGTTTCAGCAAAAATGAGAAATCATTAGTAAAAATAGAAAACAAAAGCAGTCCTAGACAACTTCCCTGAGGCTCTCCACACCCCATCCCATCAACTTCTGAATAACTACCATTAAAATAAACTTTAAACTCTCAATTACTTAGATAACTTTCAACCCATTTTAAAGCTGTTGACTCGAATCCATAACAATTCAACTTATTCAATAAAATACAGTGATCTAAAACATAAAAGGCTGCACTCAAATCTAAAAATATTGTCCCTATAAGATTTTTTCTATTAATTTCCTGCAGCAAGTGATCAGTAATCTGAGTAAGAGCAGTTGTTGTGGAGTGACCCGTTCTATATGCATGTTGATAAATGGAATTTAACCTATTCACTGAAAAATACGTTTGAATTTGGTCATGTACCACTTTTTCCATAATTTTACTCAACACAGGTAACAAACTAATTGGTCTACTATTTTTACCTGATAATGGTTCTTTATTATTTTTAATTAGAGGAATTATTTTTGCAATCTTCCATTGTGTAGGAAAGATACATTTAGTTAAACTTAAATTAATTATATGAGAAACAGGTAAATTAATTATATCTGCCACCAATTTTAGCAATTTAATTTCAAGATTATGAAATTAAACTTTCCACAGCATCCTTCACTATCAGACCATTATTTAATAACTTTTGAACTCCTATTACTGGAGTGCACACCACTAGTCAAATACTACTACACTAGATGTCTATCTGACAGTGCTGTAGCTAAATTTAAGGAAGTGATTCGATCTGAATTTAACTCAATGCGATGTCTAAACATAACAGAGGACTCTTATGCTAATTTCAGTCCGTCCC